>OY754330.1:133176052-133478231 GCA_963573305.1 Pyrrhosoma nymphula
TAGCCGCTAAAAAAACACGACTGAAGAGCGCCAAGCTGGCCAAGTGATGTTATCAAAACCATGCTGACTCTCTAGACCACACTACCTTGTAAGAAGCTGTAAGAATTATGAAAACTACGTGATGCTGCCTCCTACATCTTAAAAATTGAGGTGCCTACAAATGCAGGCTCTGGGCATGAATGGGTTAAAGCAATAGACTATTCTGTCCCCTCTAACATTTAGCTTTTTTCATTTTACACAAACCCACACACATTAGTAACTTAATTGTCCAGGCTAGTGGCAATACTCAGAATTAAAACAGTACCTTTGTACACTACGCTCTCATGCTAATCTTTTGCATCTCCTCTTGTATTACTCACATTCCTCATCCCTGTGTCTGTCACCTAATCCCATGCATGTAATTTCTCTTCTTCCAAACAGTATTATTTTGAATTGCATCAGTGTAACCATGAAAATTTCCTTGTAAATTTTAAAACTGATTTAATATATCTGGTGAAAGAGGAATGCTGAATTAAATAGCTCAAGTTAAGTTAACTGTAGTGAATTATTTTATCACATTAGACAAAGGTGGAGGCATCCTGAACTATGCTACTCTAGAACAAGCCTGGTTCTAAAATAGTAATGAATTTTATGTTAGTCATTAAGTATACATGATTTTGTCAATTTTTACAGAGGTGAAGATGCTGCGCCAAATCGTAACCCTGGAGTGGGATGAGGTGCAACAGTGGATGTGTAACTTCACTGCTTCTCAGCTGCAGCAGTTGCTACATGTTGAATTTCCCATTGAGGTATGTGAAACTTTTAGTGGTGTGATAATGAAGATGCTTACCCGTTGCTCATTTCGTCCTTGATTATGCTATTTGCTTCTGATTGAGCAAAAGGCATATAGAAGTCCTTAGCATGATTTCAGCGCTTATTTTTGCAAATAATATTGCTATTTTCATACTGCCAGTGGTCAACATAGAATGCAGATTTGAAGTACTCTTTCAAAGTTTCCAAAAATGGAACTTCTTTATTGCCTGTTATTTCTTACTTTAAACGTGCTTGACTTCTGTTGATTAATAGATAGTTTTGATGAACAGGGAGAAATTTTGTAACCACTCCATTTCACAGATAAGCATCTCGTTTCCCTCTCCATGTTATCATTCAGCTCATAATATTTTCTGCCAAAATTCAACAATTCTTAAAAGTCTATTCTTTTCCAACACCCTAACCCACTTACCTTTTATTCCCTCATATGTCTTAGTCTTCAACCCTCCATTCTCTTTAATTGTCCTCTACATTGATCAGCAATTTCTAATTTCCTCCAGTAATTTGCTTGCCTTCCTTACCATATCTAGCATTGCTTAATTTGTCTTCCTTTTTTGCCCATTGAATTTTCCCTGCATAACTCGGCACCTGAATCTTGCCATTGGCCCAAGTCTTGATTCCTTTGTTGCATTGTAAGGAAGGAATTTTTTCATTGGGATGATTTCATTCCCCTTGGTTTTTTTTTCATTAACCTTAAAGCAGGACTCTTGACAGTATTCTTTTGTACCGAAAATATTCCAAATATTTTCCTTCATTTGCATTATAAACATACAACATAAGAGTATTCATTGAGAACAAAATGGGAAAAAATTTCATCAAGCTTTTTTTTCAATAGTGGCATTACTAAGCGCAAGTGGAATTTAAGTAGTCTTCACTGTTACAGAAGTCACTGCCACACTGCTTTGATAGACGAAATTATTATTTTTCTGTGTACCGTAATGAATGATGTCAAGACTTTCTCTCTGAGTTTGTCTCTTAATCGAAAATCTTCTTGGAGATAACAAAATTATACTTGGAAATAAAACTGAAATTTTTTTAATAGTTGTGTATTGAAAGGTTCAAATCTGAGGTCACTGTGGCTGTATTTGCACAAAAAACATCTTGAAGACTTAAACTAATGCACTTTGTGCTTTTTTTTAGGGTAAGGTGGCTTTTGTAGGCCTTAGACCCAGAACTCGCGAAGTTTTACAAGCACGTATGTACAAAGCTGAGATGGAGAAGTGGGAACATGAAGAGTTAGATGGCCTGCATGATTCTCAGGACCCATTGGGAGATGGGTATCGTGGTAGGGATGATGATTCCCCACCCTTGTATGTCTCGTCTTGAGGGAAGACGTGCTAGTCAGCATGTAGATTTGATGTTTACAATGGTACGTAGCTCTGATTTTCTCTGTCAAAACGTTTGGTAGTACACCATGAAATTTGTACTCTGTATCTGAAACTGGAGGTTTGATACAGATAGGAGAGAGATGTGTATGGACAAGAATGTTATAGAGGTGCATCTGGGTGGTAATATGAGCTTGTTTAAAAGCAAGGCTGTGAGGTTGTCTGGGAGTTATCATTGTTATGCCTCTGAAGGCCCAGGAGCATTAAGAAGATTGGAAGTCTTATTAGTTACCTGGGGTGGAAGGGAAAAAATTTTCCCTTATAATGAAAATCCCAGAAAATGCACTTCCCAAAAGAAAAATTTTGGGGTTAAACTTTTCGTTATATTGATATTTTATATTTAAGGCCTGTTAAATGAAATTTCTTCATCATAATTCAAGACCAAGTCCTATTTCACGTCACTGTACAGATGTTGTGCTGCAATTGGACAATATATGTACCTGAATGACTTTCAGAGATGTGAATGTTTATCAAACATGATAAATGCATTAAATTTCAACTTAAATTGTGGTTAAGCCACATATAGGTTAATACAATCCTGGTTAATTGAGAGTCAACTGAATGTCTCTCTTGGAATGCCATCAGTTTTGGAAAATAGGGCTAGATCCCCAGTTCCTCTCACTATAGGTCTTCTCCTTTTCTCTGGTCCTTATTTTCCTTCTTTTGTTCCTAAAATATTTTTGTTCCTTGCAGTGTTTTTGGAAATGTTTTATTTAGGAGTTTTATTAGAAGTTTTGAATGAATTACTCAGATTTTACTTCAGAAGTTTTTCCTGATAAAATTGATTTGAATTGTTATTTGATATATTGCATAACATTAAAGTTATGTGCCTTTGCCCATCAGTAATATTCTTCCTGTCCCACTGAAGTTTTCTTTGATCTTTTTTAATCAAAACTGGGGAGGCTCTTTGGTTGTATGATCTGCACTCATGCCAAAAACTTTCATCCAGTGTTATATTGTTAATTATCATCTGTTAGTTACTATTACCTTCAATCCTCCATTGTCTGTACAACCGATCAGTCAAACTTCTCTCACCATTAGTACAAGGTAAAAGACATAGGGTATAAGAAATCAAATTAGTGCTAGCCATAACTGTTAATTATTGTTAATTATTATTCTATCATTTGTTAATAATACCCATGATTGTGATCATGAATATGGTCTATTTGCATGTTATGGAGATTAACCATATTTAGTGGAAAGAAAGGTTAATTTTTTCAACTTGAACCTGTCATCGTAGGATCATATCAATTCAGAATGGACTTCATAACTGCACCTAGACATTAATTTTATATTTGACAGTTCCATTATTAAATGCTTATGGTGGCGTTAAGTTCCTATAGAGATGTATTGAAGTTTGCTATGTATTTTTCCATTTATGAGGTTATGGTTTAGTGGAAGGGTGCTGCAGTTACAGTAATTATAATTCGTATGGTTACTGTACTTCTTATTTTATTTGCTCTTTTATATAAACTTTTACATCTTTGGAATTACAGCATTTGAGTAGTGCCTCCCATTATCAGTAATATTTTGTAAAATACAAATATTTTATAAACATTTACTAGTGAGTCAAAAAATTACATAAATAAGTGGCAACATTTTAATGATGCAAGCTCATTCCAGTTAAGTAGAAATGTTTAAGTAATCCATCCCCATAATTTATGTACCCATGCCCATATTGTCATGTTTAAATATGAGAATATGTCATGTTCTCAGAGCTTTAAAGTCTGAGTCATTTCTTTTTGTGAGGCTCGTTAAAATTCTCCTTGCCTGTAAATGTTTCTGTTTCAAATTTCATGATTCACTTGGGTTCACATGCTCCTCATGTTTTTGCTGAATTGTACTGTGAGTGTGGTCATTGATGTGAGCACAATCTTTGCCTAATAGCTGCATAGAGAAAAATGTGCTCACTTAGTATTTTATTCAGTATGAGGAGGGCTCAATGCTGTGGAGTTCACCAAATGTGCCCTTTTTTCAATTTACTATTTTTCAAAGTAATAATGGTATCAGTTAAATTTTGATTTGTTGAGGTCTCAATGTTACTGTTAATGGTGCTCTGGACAAATATAGCTTTTACTTAATATTGGTTGTGTAGGTAAATAACTGGGAAAGTATTCCTCTTTATGCCCCTGTTGTTTCTAAGGCCATTTATGAATTTTGTTGGTACCAAAAAAATCTATTTTTGCATGCAAAATGTTATATATCAACTCATTGCCAGTGATTAAGGGATACTGGGCTAACTCACTATGATGTTTTCTACCTGCAGTCACATATCAATATTAAATTTCTATTGGAATGGAGACAAAGCCATGTCACTCTAAATAATGCATATCACATCACATACTTTCTTATCCCTCCCTTCTTTAAATCATATTTTTTTAATACTTTGTGGGGTATGAATTTGAAATGCCCAGAAGCTCGGCAATAGGTGATATATATGAATGCACTACTTAATGACCAGGCGATGCAATAGCCTGCAGTCTCTGGTTAAAGACAAAAAGGAAAAGTGTCATGGTTTATTTGTACATTGATTGTCTCTTGTGTAAGAGAAGGGTATGACAACTTGTGTGTGTATTCTTAATCATTCGTCTTCCGTGGGATAGTAATCTGTGTATGCATTGGTAGGTAAGTTTTTGTGTGATAATTACTGTTGAAGTATGTATGTATATGTGATTGCTATGGTATTGTAAATCATTAATTTTAACTCATAAAATTCCATTACGCTTTCAGAAGAGCTTTAAATGGACCTCAATATTTTCATATGTTTTTAGATTATTGTATGCATATATATAAGTATTTACACATGTTTCATTGTTGTAATTTATATTTTAAAGAACCTTTGCATATTTTTATACTTAAGAATATGTTAAATCTAATCAACTATATGAATCAATGATATTCTGCCTTAGAGATTGCTATTATTCGAGCAAATCAGTTTCAGGTGTGGAGTCCTGAACTGGAATTTTTGTTTCCTTATCATATACTAGCATGAAGAACAAAATACTGGAATGATATTGCACCTGAAGTTGTGCACCCCTTGCTTATTTTGATAATGTTAAATATTGTTCATTTCAGAGTATAATAATACATGTCATTCATGATACTTTTGCTTCTCATGAGTTTCCAATTAACTGAAATAAGTGCCTGTCTACATAATTAGCACCATTGTATTTGGTTCAAACTAATGAGTCATTTTTCCTAATGTCTTGAATGGCTAGGATTTAAGTTTTCTGAAATTATTAATCTATTCCCAAATATATATCCATGAAAATCTGCGTTGAATTAAATATATTTTTTTAAACACATTTCACTTGGTATTCATTATTATGTAAAATACTCTATATATTCTATTCCACCGTGGATGTCATGTGCTCCCTAGCTTGTCTTTATGTAACAGAATGAATGCTAACTACCTTATTTTCTGGTAAATAACGTGCACCTACTTGATAACGCGCAATCAAAAAATTTCATTGATGTGATTATTGCATAGACAACGCGCACCTACTAGATAATGCGCATTAAAAAATCGGGCTTCAATTCAAGGGACCAAGAAAATTGGGCTTCGAATTATCCGGTTTCGAACTGAATGTACTTTCTGAAAATTAACGAAAAAGATCCCGTATTTTCCGAGATAATCACCATACTCCTATATTTTTCGATAAAAAGGCAAAGAATATGCATTACAATGAGGAGTTAATGGACGAAATTCTTCATGTTTCTCAGATTTAAGTTAAATTTGGAGAAGTATAGACTATCAGACGCGATCATGTGGAAAATAAAAACAAAATGAATTTTTTCGGGCTTGTTTCCAGTAATATCACATACGATGAATTTGTTTTCACTGTAGTCCTCACCAAACCGCCGCAGACCTTTAAATTTACCGGCCTGCTGTGTGCCCATTTCCATCAAGACTTTTCTATGATGAAGAACTGCTGCATCATCACCCTTGCCCGCTGGAAGTCCCTTATTAGTGACGACCGAGAATCAAAAGTATCACATTTCACTCATTGCTTTCCCACGCCTTAACTTCTCACGTGGCTTCCAATAGTTGAGGGGCTTGGGAGAGGGGAGAGAATAGTAGGGGTGGAGCATCATGTCAATGTTGATGACAAACTCAAAACCCCTTAGCCCTCCGATAGAAGCTCAAGGGAACCCAAGAAAAATCACTGGCAGTGTTGGACAGACACCACCCAGAAGTAATCCCTATAACTTCTGCCTTCCCTACCTTGTGATTCACATTCAAGTTTGGGGAGATGGGAAAAGCGTAAACTAAGCTAAGAACCTTAACTCGCCGGCAATTCGGGGCAAACTAAAGAAACCGGGGATCCACGCGAAGCGAGATGGGAGGAGCACTACCAAACGATAAAAGTGCTTACGCAGGGAAAATAGGTAATGGATATCACACCATCTGGAAACTACTACTCTACCATACCTACAGCAGATGAAGGATGAAAAAATATCTGCTGATGGTACCTGGCGAAGAGCACTGTTTCCATTTCTGCGAATGTCGACTTCCTGGCAGTTTTTCTCTTCTTGGACGCGGTACCACATTTGTCTATTTGTTCTCTGATCTCGTCCTTTTTCGTAAAGATTGAATTTAATGTGCTAGCCGACAACCCGAGGCGTTTTCCTATGTTCTCACATTCCCCCCCGGATTCTTTTCTACTTCTTCTACTATTCTTAGACGATCTTGCAAAGTTCTTACTTTCTTCTTTGGATAAGCCATGATCCGAAGAAAAATTAAATCAACCTTATAAACAAACAAAAACTGACAGCAGTAAGTTAATGAAAACTACGCATGAATTCACAGACAACCACTTGCAACGGAATGTACACGGGGAACGACACTATCGCGGTCACGGAGTCGACTACAAAGTGCACAACGTGATTGTGTGACTGCATCTCCAACATTTTAGTCTTAAGAGATGGCAGCGCAAATAAAACAATGTAAATTCTTAGTTTTATTTTTTTTCAAATGCATAATGCGGTAAAGGTTGCGGCGGGACCGTGATATACAAACGATCGTTGTGGGAAAACGATACTTCGGAGAACAATGTATGCAGGAATAAATAATGTTGCCGATATGGAGCTTCATACGGGACTAAGAACGGTGAACGATAGTAGCGGGAAAACAATCCTTGCGGGAACGATAGATCGAGGTTCCACTGTACTTATTCCTAGTTAATTTTTTCTTCCTTTGTATTATGTTCATAATAATGTTGTGTCATTTGTTTCCAAGTTTTATTTTCAATAAAACAAGCTTTCCATTGTATATTGCGAACTATCATTTCTGCCATTTTTCCATATTAATTGTACAGATAACGCACGCCTTATGTACCAGAAAATATGGTAATTTTTAAAGGTGAAACAGAGTCATAATTATCTGGGGTAATGTGGATGAAGCCATCATGAATTATGAAAAACTTGGGAATTTAGGAAGGTTAATTGCATTGAGTAATTTTTTACTCTTCGGTAATTGGCAAGCAAATTCAAATTAATTATATCTTATTATTTCTTGTCCTTGAACAATATTTTTGTGCTTGCAGAATGATATTGACTTATATTTAGCCGCTGTCATTTTTTAATTTATGAAATAAGAAAATTGTTATTTTGTTAGCAAATTCTTTCTTTTGTTCTGTTTCTAGAAATTTAGGTTCTTGAATAACGCAAAATGTGTGGAATTGAACAATCAAGGACATAGGAACTTAGTAAATCAGGATTCCGATTTTGTGGAAACTACTATACATATTACAATTAACTCAAGTGAATCAATTATGAATTTATATTTGCATCCAGGCAAATAAGGTAGATTATGCATCTTATATTTTGATGCTATTTGACTAATACCTTTATTTCCTACTGGAATTACTAGATTAGGAGTCCTAGGGAAATTCTAGATTTTGCTAAAAATTACTAGATTAGGGATCATCTTCTTAGGGAAATTCTTGTTTTTTTATAGCAATTTATCTATCTGACGTTCCCATGAAAATATGTCTGAGTCTATAGCATTTTATACTTTAAATTGATTTTTTATTAAGCATCTTTTATGTTTTCTATCATTTTTATTTTTGAACACAGCTGAGGTACAAAAAATTCATTTTTACATACACCTACAGGTTGTCGAAGTCTAATTAATTAGGCTTACAATTAGTGGCTTCATTGTCTCATTGACTGCAGTGAAATGTGATTGGTTGTATCTAGTTATCAAAGTGTCAAAGGAAGGGCATGAAGGACCATCCTGAGTTTTTGGGGTAGTAACTTCAGAACTGGACCTATTCAATATGAAAAATTACATATTTTCATGCCTTTGAATTTCCCTCAGCTATCGTGCAGTAAGGCTCCATCTATTCTCATAATTACCGCATTTCCCGGCCTATGGGAAGTACCGTTAATAAAAAGTTGCACTGTTAATTTTTGGATTATATTTTAGAAGAATAAAATATAATAAACACCTGGTTATTTACAATTTATGGGAAAAATGGAATTATTATTTTTTTAATTAGCTACTGTATTAAAGTTATTACGTATGTAGTTGTTGAATCCCAGAAAGAAATGCATGATGGAGAGCACACCATTAGCTCTCTGACATAATTGCAGTCTTTGGTGAAAATGGATAGAGGGAAACCTTCAATGGCGACTCAAAATGGAATATATACATGAAATCATAGCTTTGCCTTTGCCCCATTAGATGCAGGCCAATTTTCAAATGTGTTTTTGAGTAAAAACATGCATTTTAGAGACCAGGAAATTTCGTTAACTAAAGTGCAATAGAAAACCAATATCTCTATATCAATAGACCCCTGTTTCATAGAAATTTAGTTTTAGACTGACGGAAATTTCCACTCTTAATTTCGATTACTGGCACATTACACGCACCTCATTTTTAGCTGTAGCTGGAGGGGGAAAAGTGCACCTTATATGTCTGCAAATATGGTAATCGACTCATTTTTGTGCCATTACATTCTCTGCACTTCCTCGAATTCTCTTGAAGAGATAGCAAATTTATTCAAGAAAACTAGTAGTGCAAGTTAACATGTAGGTAGATATTATATGATGAATAACCTGTTAAATTCATGCTTGCCACTTATTAAGTGTGCCTTTGCCATTGTTTCCATCAGCGTGTGAAAGTGATGAAAGTGCATCTTCCTCGATACACTTTCATTAGGGCTGTGTTGCTGAGAAAGCATTTTCCTAAATCTCCCTCCACTTTTTCCCCTTGCTGTCACTGCATGCACCCTTTGTACCCTTTTCTCTCTGCCTTCAAGGAAAAAAACTGCTATCCATGAATTTTGTTTCATCCACTTTCTCAATATTCTCCTTAATTGATATGCCTCTCATTTGTCACTTTGTCTTAGGTGCTCTACTAGTCATGGTAGCCTCAGCCATCCTTACACGTTTTCTTTCTTCAGTTCAGCATACTTGCTACCTCTCTTTATCGCATCCGTAATGTCTTTTCTCCCTCTTCTCCAATTTGTCAACATCCTCCTCTTTTTCTCAGCCTTTGTCATATACTTGCCCTCATTCACCTTTCCAACCACCTACACCACCCACCATGTTCTCCTAATATCATCGTGCAGTTTCTTCTTCTCTCTCCCCTTACCAAGAACTTACTAGTAATATGAAAGAAAACACTTTGCTAAATGAAAGAAAACTCTTTCTTTGTAAGTGAAACCTGAAACTGTTGATTGTAAGCACTTCCTCGTTTGTCTTCCTTTCTGTACATTTGCATTTTATCCCTTCTTCTCCACACCCACATCTCAAGCACCTCCAATCTACCTTGGTGCCCTATATTGAATTCAGTAATGGGTAGTTCATTTAACCCATTCGCATCCATCCCCTGGGATTTAAATCGACCCCAAACACCACGTATAATAAGTTTGCAAGTCAGCAAAAGAATTTTCTAAGGTGATTTACAATGGAAAACATTTTCTAAATAGCCACCAGATGGCAGCTACAAACAGGTACACTCTCAGGCCAAAAAGTTACAAAAAAACTCGTAAGATAGCAGCAGGATCAACTGATAAATAACACTACGCATTCTGCGTACCAGTACGCTTGGGGTGTTTGTGGCCAGCTTGAGTCCGCGTACCAGTACGCTTATGGATGCGAATGGGTTAATGAACCAACTAGTGAAGTATTGAGGAAGTCATGAGAAGAGAGAAGCATTTGGACTCTAAAGTAATATTTGCTGGGTTGCATTTTGGAAACTATGCATGTTTAATGTTTTTAAGGCATGAGATGAAATACTGACAGTGGAATGAGAGGGATAGTACGTGTGTGGAGGATGACTGCTTAGGTTATGAAGAATATCAGATTTCTATCATGGAGGCAAGAACGATACACCCCGAACGACCAATACACCCCGGGTATAATGTGCTGGGAGTTTATGGTCCAATGTGACTCTTGCTATATCAGGTGTGCCATTTTTGCATGATTTGCTTGTCAGTCTTGGGAAATAATTTTGCAGTAGATTTATATCAGTTGCCTGTAGTGTGCATGATTAAGAGTTGATATGTATTTTGAACTGATTATACTTGATAGATTTAGGGAGAGTTTAATGTTTACAAAATCATATAATTTTGTGCTGAATCAATGGGTGGTTGTAATAAAGAAGTTGAAATAATTTCTGACTCTGTGTGATACATTTTATGAAATATTGTGAGGCATTAGTTTTGTTTTAATGTATTTTTTGAAAATGTACTGCAGGGTCACTTGAAAAAATACTCATTCTTTAGCAGCAGTTGTATTTATTAATCAGATTTGTCATGATGATTTGAGCATAGTTAGAAAATGGCACTATGAGCTTAAGGTTGCTCAATTCTTAGTATTTGTATATATATGAAACCTGGAATTTTAAATGTTTAGACCCATTTCTTTGAATCAAAAATTATAAACTGGGTGTCCACAATATATTTACCAGTGAAGTGTATGTGAATACTGCTGCATCCCATTGTTATCTGAGTGCATACATTTTTTATGAGCACTGATAACATGTATAGGACATGTCAGGAAGCTTAAAGAAAATAATGTCAGTCAGAATTATGAATTTATTTCAGACCTGTGTTCTGTTCAGTTGGCATTTAAAATTAGTGGATCTGTGATTCTAAATGACTGAAGCCATCTGAGTAGGTTTGTTTTAAATTTTGAATGACACTCTATTTGTGACACAACAAAAGAAATTATGCATTGCATACATCTGTGCTAATGTGCACAAGACACTATCATGAACTATTTATATCAATTACGGGTAGAGGAAGATAAGGAAAATGGTTAGTGAGATTTTATACTACACAGTGCCTACATATTTTGTTGTCTTAAGCACCAAGTCAATTAAAACTACTAGAGATACCAGATTTTCATCCTGTCTTGTATTATTGAACCCAAATACTGCTGCAATATTTTCCATAATCATAATTAAAGATAAAATATTATGCTGGAAACCAAATACATTGGGTGCTACTTATGCAGTGTAGGTTTGTGTAAAGTTTATATTTAGGTTATTGTATTGCACCATATTTATACATATTTAGGTACGTAAATAATGATTGTTACAAATATTGTACTGTTGCCAATATTAATAGGAGTTGTGTGTTTTGGAAATACATTTTTCAAAATCAATTAAATAGCTGTTTCTTTGTGAATGTATATTATGTATGTTGTGAGGATAGCTGTTCAGCTGTATGGGAGCCTTGCCTTTAATTAATTAGTCCATCACAGTATTTGGAGAACATAAACCTAGCATAGTAATGCTTAAACACCAAATGCTCTCACAAATTTCTCTCACATTGCTCTCGCAACAGTGTCAACTTCCTTTTTAAATTTCCATTTATTACAGGTCTGAAATTATTGCATGACATAACTCTGTGTGTTTTAATCAGAAACACTTGGCAAAATTCATTATTTTCCATATTCTGTAATTATAAATATGTAACTCCTGTTAAGTGTCATATCTGTTTGTCCTCTTTTCTGTAAGATAGAAATTTCAACTAATAAATGCTTATAGAAAGTTATTGTGCATTTACATTCATTCAAGTAAATAATATCAAGCTATTTTTTACATCAGTATGACTAGTTGAGTAAGTTCAAGTTAAATGAAAATTTATAATGAGATGATGGTCCAAGTCAAAATGTGAAGTGTGACTGATCTCACACTTTCAACTAGCAGCTTAAGCTGATATTTTTAAGAGGTTGTTTTTGTTTATGTCCAAGATACATAGAATGTATGCATATTGGGTATTGCATTACAAAACATGTTGCTGCACCTTTTTAGATTGTCCTATGGAAAATAGCCTTTTACCACCAAGTGTTTGAGTCTAGATCCAGAATTAATGTTATGATGAAAGTTTCATATAAGCCAAGTGAGTGTATTCTTGTTCTTACCTTGCCATTTTTCAGTTACATACATTTTTGAAGTAAAACACTCTATGGATGGGGGTAATCTTGCAAAAGCATTGTGTCACATGACACTTGACTGCCAGATGGATCGACTGTTGAGTTGTTGGCGTAGTTACGTATTGTGACCTTGCACACGGGTAAGGGGGAATATGGGAGGGTTTGAGGTACGCGGGCAAATACGGGAAAAGGTAGGGGATGTGTGGGTGATCCTAGGCACCTGGGTCGGGAACAGAAAGGGAATAAAAAAGGGGGGGTGTGAGGGGAAAGTATGGGGAACCTTTCGATCACTGGAGTGCTTGAAAGAAAGAGAGCTTTTGACACAAATCCTTTGTTGGACATATTTAATGAAAGCAAAAGAGAATGAAACACATGTAATAGTACATAAGATCGCCCACTCTCACTGGTATTGGCGGAAAATGATCAATGACAGTTAATAAAATGATTAGTTGAACGAACACAAAGAAAAATAACTTCCCTTCCAATCAGTTCATTGACTGATCTCTCTACGAGGTATTAACACCTTCAAAATCTGTCTATGTTGGATACATTCAAAAATGAAACGATAATAACAGCAATAAAAAAACACACCCTGTCCTTCAATACTAAAACACACGCAATCACACTTCGGGGGGGGGGGGATCAGAACGCGGGGCGGCGACTCTTCATCACTGGGGGGTTTCTTCTATACTCAAGGGTGGGGGATGATTTGGGGTCCGTGAACAACACTGATGAGGGACTCTTAATCGAAATCTTCTTTACTTGGGGACATAATTCGGGGTTTGGGGTATGGTAATTTTACTTATCAGGCCTCTGGCTCTCTGTCACTGCTGAGGGCTTAATTCCTCTGGTGGCTCTTTCTCTGGGGTTGTTACGCCTTCCACTGTCTCCGTGGCCGAGAGAATTCCTGGTGGAGTGCGTGGGGTGACCTTCCTTTGGCGACAGAAAAACTCCCGGTCGATCTCCTATTTCCGCTCCGCCCACTTTCTTCTCTGGTCCAACCTCCTACGCCACTTCAAATCTCTTCTCTTTAGGCCACTTCCTCCTCTCCTTGTGGCACGCTCTCGGACAGGCGTTTGTCCCGAGAAAAAAAGCAGCATAACAGGATCCCGGGTGGCTTGCGCACCGACGTTTTATACCCTCCGAGGGGTGGTTTTCTGGGGGGGGGGGGAAGTGGGGAGAGTATGGGGAAGGGTCATGCTCTTTCAAGCCGCATCATCGCTGGGAGGGGGGGGGGGGTTTCTTCTATATTTGGAGGGGGTACCTTGGGTTCCGTAGACCGCCGAATTGTGTCCTTGTTCTCGGTGGGGGGAAGGGGAGGGGACCCTCTTCTTTCTTCACGAAACACTCAAGGACACACGGGAGGAAGCACGGGGTAAGAAAATGGGGAATTGGGGGGTGGGGGATGAATCACACTCTTCATCCATTCACACACATATTCCACTTGAACAAACATACCTTAAATCAAACATAAAATAAAGCTCTCCTTCCCTCAAGCGTATCCATTCGACTCATACTATGTTACCGGCCAAACTGCATCGGTGACAGTATATACCAGCAATTTGAATTATTTCACAATTCTATCAATTTAGGCATATAGTGTGATTTCATATGAATATTTTGTCTGTGTATTATATATAATGACCATAAATGTATAAATATGATTTTCATATTCATACTTTTAGAAATACTAATTTAACTACGTGTCGTGTCTCTTACTCTTTCAATAAAAAGACTGATCTGTTGGACACGTTTATTACACTCGACTGTTCTACCGTGACTGGCTGCATCACTCGGGTCACATGGTGACTCGTGAATATCGACAGTCATTTGTTACAGGATACTACATCACCTTAGGTCCTTGTGGATAATGTCCTTGCATTAGATTCCATCATGAAAACTTTGGTTAATGTCTCTATCCAATATGCATTTTTGCTCCTTATATCTTTATAACAATGTCTGTTTCTTCCCAGATACATATATTCAAGTGACTAAATTGCACTCTTTGGTCCAGTTTTTTCCTCCAACTTATGTACATATTTGAATAAACCTGCTTCTTTCTCCCAGAAAGTCTCAATTCTATGGGAAACACAAAGTTAGTGGCCAACATTACAGAATGATCTACTTCATCAAATCATCGAGGCATTTCTTCGATTCTTATATTCCTTTGATCAGGTAAAGTCTTTGTATCGGCTCTATTTATTTACCAATTTTGAAGTGCTGTAAGGGCATGATTTCTAAAATTAGTCAACATCTCAAACATTTGTATAAAAAGAGCCATTGAACAAGAAAAGTAGGTGACCTTGCCAGTTCAAAAACCGAGGAACCTCAATACTGGAACATATTATTTACAGATTGATGACATGCTCCGATCTTCTCATGGTATACCTTACTCAGTGATCTCCTTGAACTCTGTGCACCGCTAGAATGCAGCCTAATATATTCTAAATTTCATCATTGCAAATGCAGGGATACTAAAAGAACTTGGATCACTAAATCATAAAAGATCACTAAATAGTGATTGGTGGTCCAGGTTGGTGGACTCCCCTGAAATCCTCCCTTCTCCACTCTACATTATCTGTGAATCTGAGTTTGCTGTTATAGAACTTGATGTCTCAGATGTAAGCTTATATTTTCCAGGGGGAAATTCTTGTAGAATACAGTAGGAACCAAGTGAAAAAAACTTGTTTTAACTTCCTTGAACAAATTTCAACGCGGATTCAAATTTATAAAGCCCATCTTTTTAACTGGTTTCAACTGGCACGTTTCAAATTGGAGGGAGTAAAGGGAGTTAATTTCTGTTGCTTTGTGTTATGCCTTTGAGGTAAACATTGGAATGACCATGTAACACAATTTTTATGAGCAAGTTCAGAAAAATCTAGTTTAAGAGGATCCATAATTTTTCTCAGTTAATCACTTTTTTTGTTTCACCAATTCAAATGAAGTCATTTTTTTGTAAACCGTTAAGTAATCCTTAAATTTAATTAGCAATGTCTGTATCAGAGGTGATTGCGTTAACCTAAAATTTAGATACGAAATCCTCATTAGAATTTGAAATAAAATCACCTATACCGCAGGCATGGGCAACCTTTCTCGGTTATCGTGCCAGATTATGTAATTTTAATTCCCTAGGGCCAAATGTATCTCTACAAGACATGTAAAGGAATAAGGCAGTGGGAATAGATGACATACCTGCAGAGTGTTTAAAGAGCATGGGGGAGAACGGAAGAGGAAAACTTTTTGCACTTATTCGTAGGATTTATGAGGATGGAGTGTGGCCGGAAGACTTTGTGAAGACTGTACTAATTCCTATACCAAAGAACAGTAAGGCAAAGACGTGCGAAGACTATAGGACAATAAGCTTAATATCCCACGCGGCCAAATTAGTTCTGAGAATTATAAACAGAAGGCTAGGGAAGAAGGCAAATGAATACCTGGGTGACGACCAGTTCAGGTTTAGGAGAGGGACGGTAACGCGAGATGCTATAGCGGTGATGAGGGCGCTAGTAGAAAGAAACCTAGAGTATGGGCAGGATGTTTTTGCATGCTTCGTAGATTTTGAGAAGTCATTTGATCGGGTGGACTGAATGAAATTAATGGGAGTGTTGAAGAAATTAGGGGTCGATTGAAGGGACAGGCGTCTGATTCGGAATTTGTATATGAACCAGACGGCGCAGGTTAGGGTAACCAATGAAGAATCGGGATGGGCCATGATAGGACAGGGAGTGCGGCAGGGGTGCCCACTATTGCCGTTGCTTTTTAACGTGTATTCAGAAGAAATGGTATGGGAGACATGGGGTAGGAGGAGGTAGGAATAAAGGTAGGAGGGGAGCTGATAAAATCAGTGAGATTTGCAGATGATCAAGCATTGGTTAGTCAGTCTGCCAAGGGGTTCCAGTCAATGGTGAATGCATTAGAGGTGCAGTGCAAAAATTATGGGATGAAGATCAATAACAAGAAAACGAAAGTAATGAGATTTTCTAGAAGTAAGAAGGCGGGGCTGAATATAAGGGTGGGAGGGCAGAAGATAGAGAAGGTCGAGCAGTTTACTTATCTGAGTAGTATTTTGGAGGAGAATGGGTTTAGTGGTAAGGACATTAGATGCAGAATTCGCTTGCTAAAGAAGCATTTTCGAAGAGAAGGGAATTGATGAGGGGGGGTCTGAGAAGAGACGTAAAAAAGAGGCTGGTGAAAACTTTAATATGGAGCGTGCCGCTACATGGGTTGGAAACTTGGTCATTGCGAAGGGAGGATGTGCATAGACTTGAGGCGTTTGAGATGTGCGTTTGGAGAGGGATGGAGAAGGTGAGCTGGATGGCGAGAAAGACGAACGAGGAGGTATTGGATATGGTTGGAGAGGAGAGGAAGCTTGTGGCAGAGGTTCGGAGAAGGCAGAAGAGATGGATGGAGGAGGTTTTGAGAGGAGAGGGCATGTTGATGAGAGTGATAGAGGGGAGAACACTGAGGAAGCGTGGAAGAGGAAGAAAGAGGATAGGTAATCTTGACGAAATAAGAGGAGGTAGAAGATATGAAGAATTGAAGAAGGATCTAATAACGGGCCATCCTTAGGAGGGAAAGCAAGACAATGTCTATGAGGTTTGGATGCAGAATGGGGACTGTCCAAGAACCTACCAATCAGCTGGTAGAATACTTGAATGAAAAAAACCTTCACCATAGATCCACTTAAAGTCAACGTGGATCCCATGTTGGTTCAGCCACTCAATATCCACCACCATCATATTTCCAATTATCAACGTGGAACCCATGTTGATACCACCACCCATTTCTCACTGGCTTTTTATATTTTTAATTGGTTTAAAAGTTTTATTCGAGGCATGATGCATAAAAGTTAGGATCAGTAAAACATGCCTATACAGTCAATTCAAATGCGTGGTTGAAATATACTTTCGTGGAAACTTCTGTAACTATTTATGTTGGGATTATTGTATATTTTACAGTGGATTAAACTTGGAATAAGTTGGTACTTCCTAATTGATTTATGCCTGCGTGAATTTACTTGATGGGGTCATAAGGTTAAATAATAATAATAATTTTTATTCACCTGTTTGATCATACATTTACTTAAGTAGAAATAGGCTTTGTCAGAAGGAACTTGTTCCAGTACATTTCAATGAGTTAGAATTTACACACACTATAGGTTTTATAACATAACATAAAAAAATGATGCATTTTTATGAAAAACAACAACAATATACATGAAATGATTTTTGATGTTATAATCGTTACAAACTTAAAGATGCATTGCATTTCATATCATTTCATTTTGATTTGTCAGAGAAAAAGCTAACTCATCCACAGTATAAAATACTTTGCTAAGAAGTAAGTGTTTCAATATGATTTTAATTGCCCCAAAGAATTAATATTCCTTATACTTCCAGGAAGAAGGTTATATAGTTTTACTCCTTTATGAAATGGACCATCACTACATCTTTTTTAGTTCCTAGGCAGCACATGTAGTTTATCTCTAGATCGGGTTCCATAGCTATGGTACTCCTCATTTTTACCAGAAGAGTGTATATGCATGTCTTTTAATAAATACCAGTAAGTTTAGGATATAGTATAGAGATGTTAATTTTAAAATTTGAAGATTTTCAAAGTGAATTCGGCATGATTCTCTGAAAGGAAGATTTGACATGATTCGTATCAATTTCTTTTGGATCATAAAAATGTCTGTGCTATGGCTACTATCACTCCAGAAAATAATACCATATGAAATGAGGGACTGAAAATTGGCAAAATACACACATTTACTGGACCTTTGCATTTATGTAAATTTATAAATAAAAGTAATACAAGGAAGTAATGAGTACAAGTGAGTGACAATAAATAATTAAGGTTATTATTTATTAATAAAAATTATATTATTGCATATTATCAGAGCCGGATTATCAATAAGGCTAAGTAGGAAGTTTCCTATGGGCCCCGAGAATTTGTCTCCCCTTTCTTCTCTTACGACTTGTTTATTTTCGTGGGCTTCGTTGCTTGTACTGACTACCGGCCCCCATGTGTGTTTATCCGTCACTGCATATAATATGTAAAGAGTTAGTATATAATATATTTCTTGGTTCCGAGATTTTAAATTGTTTTCCCGCAACCACGGCGGATGTAACTGTTCATCTGTTTTGACGTCACATTCCGCGTGCGGAAAGCGGAAAATATCACCGCATGTTCCGCCGAACTAACCTACGCTCCGTCGTGTACCGCCGACCTGTGATTGGCTCTCCCCTTACCGTGTCGTTTTCCGCTGTCGGATTTGGTTCCGCACCTTAGATCTCGACCTACTCGTGATTGACTAGACGCTTTTCCGTTGCCGCTTTCCGTCCATGTGAATTCAGTTGCGGACGGTGACGATCAGTCGACCGCCGTCGTTCGTGACTGCGTGATTGTATGGCGATTTTGTGAGAGGGTAATTTCTTATATTGCTCAATGTGAAGATGTTGATTCCGGGTTTTATCTCAGCGAAGTTAACATGAATTGAAGGACTGACAGTTGAGGAAATCCAAGTGCCAATTCTGTTATCTCGTAAGCATACCGCAGTTTTTAAGATGGAATAATAATCATGCATGATCTTGATAATTCTACCTTGATAATGTAATATGAACTCAGTAATTTCTTTGTATTGTGTAGTATCTGTTGAGACATTTTGTTAATATTATTAATGGCAGATGGATGAAAATGCTCATTCTGGAAGTGCAGGTTGAATGCGGTCACTCGGCCCACATTCCGCCCTGCGTACCCACTTGATGTCCGAGATACTTGAAACCTCGGAGCGTTTCTCGCCGTGTCCGTGGGTTTTTTTGTAGGTACGTATCCTCTGTTACCCTACGTAATGATAGCGTCATGCCCATGTAGCCGGAGTGATTTAACTATCAAATACCTACTTTTATTTCTAACATGTTTGAATTTACCGATTTTGTGAAATTTATTTCCTCTTATTCTTTCTCAATAATCCACTGTTGGAGTGTGTTCGTACTTAAGTGGAAATATTGCTTCTTCCGCTTTTATAGCCTTAAGCCGGAATATAGTGTCATCTCTAGATTTTTAAAATTAATATGTTTTGATCCAATGTCACAATTGCACATCAATTTGATTCCAAACCAATTTAAGATCTACCTATACTATTCCATCTGCTTAATCGCGGCGATTGAAGCCAGTAATTCCAATCTATGAATAATCGAACGCATTGCAATGATACCTCTTTTTCTTTATGCTCTGATACTGCCACGCAGAGGATCTGGAACTATTTTAATCGCTTGCTTACTTTCCTAAGCTGGGTTCACATGGACGGGGAAAGGTGCTGAATGAGTAGCAGAACCCGTGGAAAAGCAGAATTGAAGGCAGCGCGAGAGGCGGAAAGATGTCTGCATTCAAAGGCGTGTTGCCCAAAAAGATAAGTTCCCGTCATTTTAAGCAACTTTGTCAAGGTTGAAAACAGTGGCGGATTAAGGTCGTTGTTTGTGGAAGGGGGGACGCCCTCTCCCCCTCCCCGCACCTCACCTTAATTCGCACTGGTTGAGAAACTCCTTAAGATTGACGATGACATTTAAGCTTTAATCGGGAAAAGTTGACCAACTCGTGTACATTGTTTATTGCGATTAGATACTAATATTTCAACCTTTAATCGACTGAGAACCATAGAACATATGCTTACTCAGTTGTGTTCCAGGATAAGTCCCTGTGATGTGAGGAAGTTTAGAAGTCTTTGGTGGATACTGGACCCCATGGGTAGTAAATGTATCAAGTTTTATTCATTGAATACGATAATTAATAAAATTTACTTGAACAATAGGTGGGTTTACTTAATCAATGGGAATGAATTTACATTGAAGCATGTGATTTTTAAGGTACCTGCGTGAGTGCTATGGGTAAAAAGTCTCCCACTAAATGAGTGCCGCCACTATCGCTCTGGAGAAAAATCGGCATCCTCTCTGATGGCACATTATTTATAGGTCTCTACAACGACGAGGGAAATTAGAGCACAGTAATGTGGTGGACTCATCGTCGAAGCCAGTGACTGCTTACTGGCCGCTTGCATTCCCACGGGCGTTATTCGCGCTGGCTTCCAAACGGAGGCACATATGATGACTTCGTATGCATTTAAAACGTATCATTGAACACACTCGTTCTCGCCGTAGTGTCCTCTGCATTTTTTCTCTATCATCCCTTTTTATTCTAGGTTTAGCTCCTCCTCTCGCACTCTGCCAAGGTCCTGGAATTCACCCGGTGTCCACTTATTTCCCAATAACCTACGATACTGAAAAGCACCACCGTGATTTTCCATTTTCCACCGGGTTTCCATTTTTAGTCGTGAATACAAATGTATGTTCAATGCATTTTTCAAGCATGGTGGTAGATTTTCAATGGCTACGCAAATAAATAAGCTGTGAATGTGCAAATACTAATGAATTAATAAATACGCAAGAAAAAAAGACAAAACAGTTAGAAAGGCATTACATATTTCCTTCTTACTACTTTTCCTTTGATACTACTTAGTTTTTGTATGGGAGCGATGAAAATGCTTAGGATTCGGCAGTCTCATCCCCTTCCCTGTAGCGTTTAAGCAAGCAATATACTGTTTCTATTCAAATCAATTGCAATCGATACCCGAGCCTACCTTATCTATCCCATCGATTTATCACCTCTCTCCTGGACTTGTTAGCATTTTGTCAATATCCGTGGAGGTCGTCACAGAGGAAATAAAATTTATCTGCTAGAGCAAATTAATTCAAATCCGCATCCCATCTAACCTACCAATCAACTTCCATGAGTCTTTTAGCGATAAGCTGCCTGCTGTCTTACCTACGAAGTTCTGCTAAAGGAAGACTGTTTATCGTTACCTGGTTTCGGTTGATCTCTACGAGAGTTTTCAATGGAACTTTTCAAATGCATACAAGGTTATTTAATGCGCCTTTTCCTTATCGTTTATTTCATTTTCCTTATAATTTATTCTTCTTAATAATGACAGCACGAAACACGCTCGGGGCAGGCGAGCGGCCGGGACTCCATCAGCAATTTGGGCGATCAGTCCATTGACTTACTGGATTTGAATTTCCCTCGTATTGGCCGAGACCTAAGAATAATATGCCATCAGAAAGGAAAGCGATTTTCCCCCGAGAGCGATAGTGGCGTCGCATCATTTGTTGGTAAACTTTTTCCCCCATTGTACATATGTACTTCATTAGAAATTTGAATGACTTCAGCATACTTAAATTCAATTGCAGAAGGAAAAATTGGGTACGTGATTAAAGTTAAGATTACCTACGTACCTTTCGCAGTCCATCAAAGCCGTGAGAGTCGGAAGATGTTGGTAGTAACGGCTACAGGAATTACTTTTCAAAATGATCTCGTTTCATATGGAAAAATAGTTAAGTAATAATTACAAGAGTTTCAACTGTAGAGACTTTTAAGTCTCAGATAAAATTAACTATAGAAGCATAATAGTCGGTGCGATAGTTAGTCACGTATGTTTATTCGAACAACTAAAAAAGAAAAAAGAAAATATTTTTAACCGTGAACGTATAAATGGAAGGGGTTGCAAAATTCATTATCCTACTTCTTTTAAAGTTTATGACATCAGAGTCAGCTTGCGGAACGCGGTAATTCAGAAATATTATCAGCAGGGTTAGCTCCTCTCACACTCAGCCTTTACCGTGATAGCCCGGATGCATTTCCGCCATCCGTTAAATGTGAACCCAGCCGTGACCGGTGGTCGCGACCACGGATTACTGTGCATCGCCATGTAACCCCTAGTTGGGCAGAAGAGCAAGTTATCTTCTATCCACACAATAGGGTGCAATCGGTGTCACTGAGCGACTGATGAGTGCGAGCGAGTGCCGAGAAGTTGATTCGCTCACGTCGTCTCTGTCCTGATAGCTCGCCATGTTAGTCAGTGGAGAAAACAGTCAAATCTCCTTTGCTCTCTCTCTCCTGAGCAAGAGAAACAAAAGACAGTGCGATAATCACACATAGACCTTTGGGAGGTACCCTAGGTACGTGAAGGGGAAAAAATCCCATAAAAAGATTATTACCACAAGGTGAAAGTTCCGCGCGAGTGAGATGGATGGGATGCGATATCTTGTGACTGAGACTGTGAAAAAATACATTCAATTAGGAATTCTTGATATAGATTCTAATACTATTTAACAAAGAAAGATATTTATTTCCTCTATCTGTCATTGCTTACCGTTAAGTTGCATATTTGCAATCTGCGTTTATATTTGAATTAATGCAATGAAATTACTAGTGGTACCATCAACAATCCTGTATTAACTTGCTTAAATATATGTCCGGGATTTCGATGTTATCTCTTTGAATAACTTAAGTGATTAATATTGGCAAATGTTGTTTGTGTGCAAATTGTGTTAATTAATATCTCACTGTGAAACTTTTGACTCCCATCTGCAGTGGTATATGTACCTAGAGTTTCTGGCACCCCTAGCAAAACAAAAGGTGTGGCGCCCCCAGTTTCATCTAATTCCCTGTTTTCCTATTTTTGTTCTTACTTTATATTCCCTACAAGTTTCTTATTGGATAAGCGGAAGGGGTTTTTTGCCTACAAGTAATCCTATATTTTGGGGGTGTTATGTTACAAAACGTTGTGCTTACTGTGATTTTTGCTTGCTGTGATGATTTGTGTGGTATTTCAACGCACTTGTTTATGAAACGTTATGGAAAAATATCAATTCGATAGCCAGAATTGGTGTAGAAAATCGCGGGAAAAATGAGAAAAAATACAAGTCACCGGTTTTTGGCATTTCTTCAATTTGTACCATCACTTCGAAAAATCTTTTTAAAAAATAATGGGTACCGGCAATACTTAAAGACGTCAATGGCAAATCGAAAAGTGACAGCTCTTTTGTGCTAAAAGATCTAAGAAAAACAAAATTTGAACTAAAAAAATTAAAAAGTTTTCTGCAACACTGGGAATATAAAAATGAGTTTCTGGGAGTGAATCACAATGCCATCGGAGCGATGGAGACCTTTTTGACTACCTTATTAGGCTAGACTTTTCCGTCATGTGAGCCCAGAGTTATGGAGTGTTTACATGAAATGAATCAATCTGAATCGTTGCTGAATTAATTTTATCTTTTCACATTTTAGGTTGAATCATCGTGGGATCATGGAGTAGACCATATATCCGGCGAAGAATTGACCACGTTTATTCTGGTTAATCCTTTTCGGTGGATGTTGTTGAATGCAGGCGGTTTTTCCAAACTTCTTTTAATTATATCGAGAAGCCACCCGTAAGGTATTAAGTGTTTTTTGGCCTTATTTAAAGCCCAAAGTTTATGAGAACTCGTCTTGCATGTATTTGTTTTCGTGATGTTATCTGATAAAAAGTTGTGTGGCGAAGGAGTAAATAAATCAGTAATTTTCAAGAATAACGCTCGAAATGTGATCCAGTAAAAATGTATTCATTTTATTTTCCATAGTACTCTCGCCCTGATAATTTTTACAACAAAAAAGCTATTGGGGTTTCCTATAACATATGTAACTTTCTGAAAATATCTAGATTATTAGCTTATGAAATGTTTAATAACTGTCCCTTGGGAACCCTAGCAGAATTTGTTTGGCATAAGAATTTAATCCAATATGTTTTTGATGGAAAAAACAATTTTCTAGTATTTTCTGACTTAAAATTTTCCCCTAAAATGTATGAAACTTGATAATCTCTGTTACGACGATAGACATTTTTCCTCAACTTTTCTTTCCTGCTACTTATTGCCAGAATTATATTGTTTTTAACCCAAAAATACAAATAATGTAAACGCCACTTCTATAAGTTGATTAGGCCAGTGCTTTTCGTATATTCGGTCGGTAGGTAATAAGCTTCTTTTGCTGAAATTACCATGGTGTTAGATATTGTAATCTTTTAAGTTGGTATAAGGTGTCAAATTTTGGAAATTTAAAATGTCCTAGTTTCCAATTAGTTTCATACGCTTTTATTGCCATTCAAAATTTTACTCTAATATAATATATATAGGTAGAAAGAATAAAATATTTATATTATAATAAATTATATATTTTTTAAATTGGATAATCACTAAAATGTGCTCTCAGAATTAGCCGTTTACTGATGTTCTCATATGTGCGAATTAAAACGTTGACTAATATAATATTCCCATTTACTCGTATTTCAAGTTTATCCAGAGACGAGAATTTTGTGAATGAGAAGAATGGCGCAAGTTGGTGACCTCGTTGAAGACTGTTACGCAAGAAAGTGGTATTTTGCGTGGATGCTACTATTTCCGGAGGGTTGATGTGATGGCGTGCTACGGCGCGGCGGTTCGCCGATGGACGTTGCATCTGAGTTGGTCCTTACCTACAGCATTGGTGTGAACTTCTGGATGCAGACAAGCATGAATAATTCCAGAGCTATGGTGATACTTAATGATTTTGTGATGTTTAATGTTTTCAGCTAATAAATATGAATTTAAAATCATGTCTAGACCTAATTATTATTTTTCCCAGTGTAAGTAGTCCTCTATTGTACTATAAATGTCAGTAGGAGTGGGTTGAGCGCAGCTTGATTTTTGACATATAATCAAATAAAGATTTGAATGGGTTAAAATGGCACATAGTCTGATTTGTCTTTTCGCTGTCTGAAAGTAAAATGTCATTTCTTGGGGGAATGTGAACTTCGTTCAGTGATTGAAACAATTGCAAGGAAGTGGCCGCGGGGAGAAACATAGCGTACAATATTTTGATGGGCGGAGTAGCTGGTCTTGAACAAATATTTTTATACATAGGTGGTTAACTTTTGGAAGATTGGAGAAAAGTGTTAAAATCCTATTAAAATGATTATTCAAATGTATCAATAATGTATCATGAACAGCCACAATAAAAAAATTAAAATAGCTTAAAATTTGTTCATTACCAAATGTGTAAACCACTAGTGCAGTCAATGGTTGTCAAATGAAGTTGAGAAAAAGAAATATATGTACCTACTGTCATTAATTAAGTACACCATAACTTAAAATTGGCAATACCGTCCTGCGTCCCTTTCCTATTCTGTTAAGATAATTCGGCACCAGTTTGTGTTAAATGCCCCTGGAGTATCACGGTTGGCCCTAACAAACGGGTTTATTTGACTCGGCTGCTCGCTGACGATGGTGGCGGCTAGCTTCTATTTATGCATCACAGCTTTTTCGCTGGTATCACAAGCAAACTACTGCTCGATTCGGAGTCGCTCACAGCTCCAAAAAAATATTCTAAGTCCGGAGCCTCTCTCCCAGAGATTGATGGATTGACAAGGGGTTGGCCTGCCTCGAGCCCCTCGGACGAACCTCGGCGTGATTCGGCCAAAATTTCGAGAAAAACGACTATGTCTCCGATTTATAACTTAGAGTACAAGTTTTGAAGACATTTTCACAAGAACCCGGGTAGCCCAGGGGATAAGAGGGCGGAAGACGGAAAGGAAAGTATAGCGATTCTTGCTACAAATCCTTTTGCCGCCAACTTTTTTTATAAAATATTTTTTTTTTAATTTTTAATGCATATCATGAAAAACTTATTCTGGGGTTTTTACATTGTGTTGAGGATGACTTGGTACGCCTAGAAAACCTTTAATTATTGACAATTTTTCAGAGAATCTGTGAAATTTTTCCGGTGGGCGGCCTCGGAGAACCTTACTTTAAAAATTAACCAATAGATGGCGATTGCCTTCATTTTCTCTCGAGTTTTTTTAAAAAGTAGTTCCAAAAAGGCACACAGATGACTGATTTTCAAGTAGTTCGCTCACTTTCGATGCGGGAAATTTAAATGGCCAAACGCAATTACCCCTCGCTTTGAATTTTCGTAATAAGATTTAAAAATACAAACAAATAAGTTGAAATAATGTATTTTTCTCGTGGTAAAAAAGATAAACTAACAAATTCTTAAAGATAGAAAGACAATTAATTAACGGCTTTTGAACTGCTGTTTTGTCCAATTTAAATCTAACAATGCCAACAACAGCCGAACACTATGCACCAAAAGCCTTTGTAAAAATTGCTAGCTTTTTTTAAAGAGAGAGCCAACTTTTCATCGGTTTCATTTATGACTATACCCTCTTTGATCTAAATAGTATTCAAATATTGATTGAAGGCACGATACTTTATTAATTTGTGAATTTGCAAAATAAAGTTTAGGTATGTCAAATTCCAGTGGGGGTGAAAAATAAATGTCTATAATTAGTAGGATCCTGTCAAGGATACACCACTGAAAGGAAGGAGTCGTGATGCTTTTATTACTATTTTACGTGATCATTACAATACATGTTTTTCCAGAATTATGTTCAATTAAAGTAAAAGAAATTATGTAAGTATACGACTTCGAATACAATTTATTATTTTAAAGTTCCCAAAAATTGGCAAATTTTGTAATGATAAATGAATTTACAATGACACGTCCAACCAAACATTTTACAAAATACCTCCAGAATAGACACCCTCTAATGATCAAAGAAAGAGCATACGGAATTGGAAAAATGCAAGCCATTTCGCCCAAAAAAGACCCGATTAGGTATGCAATAACGTCTGGCTCTAACCGATAAGACTTAATTAATCAATCACCAATGACACTCCCATGACTTTTTCATAGAACAAAAACGGCCAAGCCAATAAATATCTATATTCTACTCGCACTCTTCCATTGCAATGAAAAAATGAGGTGAATTTGGAAAATATCAATTCGAATTGAAGTTACTCGATGAAGACTCATGTTTCTGAAAACAGGCACAAGGATGGGCACTCATTCTGGGACGAACCTAACTCTTCATCTGACGGTGAAGTCTTATTACCGGACCATTCATCTTTAAAACCTCGAGTTTCTACTCTTTGTTCAAACCAGCAGGTATTTGTGAAAACATCAGATTCGGGTGTATTAATTTTTCATTATTCACTTCGAGTTTACAGTTAATTCGATAATTTTTTCTACAGCCACCACAAAATGTTATCAAAAGGACAAAGGAACGGTGATAGCATTTAAGCAATCAGAATATTTACAACAAAAATTTATATTGAATAATAGAATGAATGCTGTTTAGTTTAGCTCAGTTGAAAACTTCACCTAGAAAACCCTAGTCAAGTGCTAACAACTGTAGCAAGGAATCAATAAGTTTAATTGATAATGTGACTTGAACAAATAGCATCGACCGTTTCATTAATATTGTCTGGATTAAATTAAATAATGCGCCTACTGCCTAATTAATACGCTTGCATTTCAGATGGTGAGATTCTTGAACCACCGAAGTGAAGATAACCGAATATATACTAAGTATTAATAATACCGAATGAAACAAGAATCCACAAAATTTGTGGAGTAATAAAGTATTTATAAATAACCGATCCTGTTATCCCGTTTGCTGATCAAAATAAATTTTGATTGCTTACCACAATACAACACTCGGAGACTAGTAACTTACCTTTCTTTATCTGTCATCTTCTCCATAGCAGTCTGCCGTGACACCCCCAGTCTAAAACTGAATGAGTGAAGTGGAACACAAGCTCCACAACAATCCACAAAAATAATAAAATAAATACAGGCCAATTTAGTAAATCTTTATTTTTATTGAGCAAAGCATATAAACAAAGCATGTACGGAATGGGGTTTTACAGATAACACCTGAAAATAACTAGTGCCTAGGAACCGACAAATATAGAAACCCAGCATCGAGGAATAAATGCTATCAGGCATACTCGGAGATATAAAACTTGCCGACAGTGAAACTTTAATCCTCCTCTGTGAACAGCGAATTATTTACATCAAGCCTTTAAGGCACACACACCTTTAAGGCACATGGCGCATAATCTAACTTTCCTAGCCTGGTTATAAACATTTAATAATAATAATAAGGGAACGAAAACCGGACCACCAGCCTTCACGTGGCGTACCTGGTAACGGTTCTTGCCGGCTAATGGTGGACGTCTGAGTGTGGGGCTAACCACCCCACACGCAGTAAATCTGGTTCCAAAAAGGAATACTGAAAAAGCCACCCACAACCGGCCCCTTTCGGATGGGGGCCCTAGTGGTGTTGGGAGTGGCAATAACAATAACACCGTTACGGGAGCCCGGATGCAGTGGACGGAAGCCCTAAGGGGCGACCTCCTCGCATGCCATGCTGCCAGCGAGCCCGAACGCAGGGGGTATATGGCAAGGATGCACTCTTTGTGGTGTGAGATGCATCCAGAACACGACCACCTATCGCAGCAGAATCTGCGTGATTATGCCAAACACCTGCGGAAAAAGGAAACTCTCCACCAACCGTCAGTTCAGAGGAACACACCACCGGCCAGGCCACCCTCCCGACACAGGCATCCTCTCCAGCACCTGAGGCTAGAAAGGCACTCATGCCGCAGTCTCTGCCAAATCGGGAGGAAGCTGGTCAGGCCGTCGCTGAACTACGAACGCGGTTATTAAGCACATTATCCTATGATGAAGGACAAAAAAGGCAGAGAGATATCCACCGAAAAATCTCTCTGCGGGGTAACCACCTTTCCAGGTTGAATGGCCTCATCGACCAAATCCTGACAGAGACGTCGGACCTATGGACGGTCAATTGCGTGGTCTACGCTGCTGCCACAATCATGGCTCACTCCCAAAAGAACGCCTCTTGGAAGGAAAAAGCAGAAAAAAGGCTGGATCAGTTGGAGGCCAAGATCACGCAGGCGAGACAACAGGCGTCGAGAATTCAGTGTGTTATGGAATACATCGCATCTGGGCGAGCTTTCACTCCTAAAGTTCGGCGCATAGCGCGCAGCCTCAGATACAACCATCACACACTGAATAAAATCGTGCAGCTCACTATTAAGCAGCACACGGTCGACAGAGTACGCGCGCTCACCACGGCCCGGAAAAAACTCCTCAAGAGGAGCAAGGCCGTGAGGGAGAACTCTACCTTTCTCCTTCACCCGTTCCGTCTCTTTCGGCCACCTCCGCCTGTTGTTGAATCTCCGCCACCCGTCCAAGAGGTTGAACGTTTCTGGAAGGAAATCTACGAAACGTCGAAGCCATTCAACGTAGACACTCCGGCCATAGGCCTCTTTAAAGAGGTTTGTGACCTCCACCTACAAGATGTGGATGGACCTCTTTCAGTCACCGAAAGTGACGTGAAAAAGGCCTCTGGCAAGAAGAATTACTCGGCTCCAGGAATGGATGCCGTGAATAACTTCTGGTGGAAGAAGTTTACTTCCACCCACCAACACCTCGCCAGAATCTTTACGTCCTTTCTAAATGGTGGAAAACCAATTCCACCTTGGCTAACTGAGGGACGCACGGTTCTAATACCTAAGGGAGACTTTTCCAATCCAAATAACTAATGGCCTATAACCTGCCTCATCACTCGGCGTATATAAGGCGTTCACCTCGATCTTGAGCGACCTTATCCTACACCAAGTCCAGCCGGTGTGGGAGGAGGTGTACGAGCAGAGGGGCTCAAAGCGGGGAATCGCGGGATGCAAGGACAACCTGCTCATTGATAGGTGCATATGCCAGGATGCCATCCGGCATAAGCGAAACCTATCAATGGCCTGGGTGGACTACAAGAAGGCTTTTGACACCACTTCGCATGAGCTTTTAATCGCCATGCTGAAGTTGATGAAAGTCCACCCAGAGGTATTGTCCTGCATCCAACACCTGTTACCACTCTGGAGAACGCGCTTCGTTCTGACCTCATGCAAGCGGTCAGTTTCCACAGAGTTGGTAACATACCACCGTGGCGTTTTTCAAGGCGACAGCTTGAGCCCCTTTACTGTTCTGTATTTCCATCCTACCCCTGTCCCTCAGACTGCGACGAGGTAAAGGATACATGTGCGGTGTTCCAGGTGACAGGAAGCATAAGGTCTCCCATCTGTTTTATATGGATGACCTGAAGCTCTACGCTTCTAATGCGAAAGACCTTCGCACTGCCCTGGACACCGTACTGGAATACAGTGAGGCTATAGGGATGGAGTTCGGATTGGACAAGTGTGCATCCATCCACTTGGCGAGAGGAAGATTTTCGGAGATTAAAGAAGACATGCAACTTGTTGACGGGAGCGTCATTCGTCACCTCGAGGACGATGACAGCTATGAATATCTCGGCGTCCCCCAGCGCCGAATGCAGGAGGTTGCAGCATTGAAGGAAAGGGTCACCGCCAAATACAGACAGACTCTCAGGAACATCTGGAGTTCTGAGCTGTCAGGCAAGAACAAGGTTCTTGCCGCGAACATGTTCGCGGTTCCTACACTTCTGTATACCTTCGGATGCATGAAGTGGAACGTCAACGAGTTGCAGAACCTCGACAGAGGAACGAGGAAGATGATGACCATCTATAGAAGTCTTCATCCGAAATCTTCCGTCGCCAGATTGTATCTCCCTCGCAATGTAGGTGGTAGAGGACTATTGAGTCTGGAGTGTCTCCACAACAGAGTTGTCCTGGGTACAGCTTGCCGAGTTTTGAAAAGCAGGGACCCCCTGCTCAATCTCGTGAGAGATCACGAGAGTGCGGGAGCAGGGGCGTTTCTCTTCCAGGAGGCAAAGAGGGCAGCGGACGAAACAGGTCTCGACTTCGACCCGTCATCCGACGGAAGCGACAATTACACGACCATCTCGTCATTGAAGGCAGACGTCCTCAAGATCGAACTAAAAAGAGCCGAGCAGAAGGCCTTGCTCAAGGCGCATACCGATAAGCCCATGCATGGAGGTTTCTATCGAAACATCGAAAAACATGGGTTATCGAAGGAGCTGACGTTTGCCTTCTTACGCTCCGCTGGTCTGAAGTCCGAGACCGAGTACGCAAAGTCAGCGTATTTAGCTCGGCACAACGCGGCCCTACGGGTGCTATACTTTCACCTTCGACACCATTATGGCATCGACGAAACACCTGTACTGCCCTATGCCCCTGCAGATATCGAGGCCGTCGTTGAGAACGATAAATGTACAATCTGGTGGAATTACTCCTTTTCCACCACCAGGCAGTTAGAGGCGACCGAGCCTGATATCGTTCTCCTCGACCACCTCACACGCTCCATGTTCGTCATTGAGTTTTCTGCTCCGGCTGAAACTAACATGGATGCGAAAGAGGTGAAAAAACGGACGAAATATCAAGACCTGCTTTTCGAACTTCGACAGATGTACCCTGGAAACTCTGTGAAACTGGTGGTCCTCATCATAGGTGTGCTCGGTGGAGTTAAGGGCTCGCTGATAAATAACATCAAGCGCATTCCGTCCTGCGTGGCACAGGCGGAATCACTAGTTGCACGCATCCAGAAGGCCGTCATCCTGGGGTCACTCCGTCTACTTCGGACGCATGACCCGACCGCAGCGTAGCCACACATCCGATGGGCGTCGGACGTGGCTGCGATTACTGCCCAACCCCTCTCGAGTCTCCGGCCATTATGACGGCAATGAAACCCGATGCTTGCCGGGGACTTGGAGGGTCATGTTACAACTGTAACCTAAAATAATAATAATAATTTTATTGGATATTAAACAAAATGGATTTGCAATAGTCTTCGTCATATACATAAGAAATACAAAAGTTAAGTGATTTAAAATTACAGATACAAATAGTTTACACAAAACAAGTAAATACACAAATACTCAAAATACATTTGGCAAGGAAAAAGATTATATATCAGTGAAGGACAACATAATTTCACAATCAAGAAACTAGTTTACAGAGTAAAATGCTTTTTTTGTTAACCAGTTACGTATAACTCCTTTAAATTTTGGCACACACACATCTTTTGCCTCTGGGGGCAATCTATTGAAAAGACGTATTTTTACATTTTAAAAGAATTGCTATATTTGGCTAGCCTACAATAAGGGACATCTAGGGCATCACTGTTCCTGGTATAGTGGGTGTGGAAGTTTGACCTTTTCTGAAATGAGCTAAGATTTTCTTTTACATTGCATAGGGATTTGTATATATACAGGCTATGCAGAGTCATAATACCCAACTCACAGAAAAGAGGCTTGCAGTGATCTCTTGGGTGTGAAAATGAAATTATCCTGACTGCCTTTTTTTGCATCCTAAATAAACTATTTGTGGATGGTGAGTGGCCCCATAGTTCGATACCATAATTAATGTGGCAATGAAATAAGGCATAGTATACATGAATAAGGTACTCTTTTGGAATCATATATTTAAGTTTACGTAACATGTACACTGCCTTGGACAATTTTCCAAGTGTGCCTACTGCATGTGGCTCCCAAGTCAATTTTTGGTCGAGTTCAAATCCAAGTAACTTAATGGTGCTCAGGGGATTAGTTGTGGTACTTAATGAGAAGACCAGTGACTGAGTTTTATCATTATTTAGAACCACAACATTAGCAGAAAACTAGTTGGAGGCTTCAGATAAAAATAAGTTAGCAGTAGTGCTAGTATTAATCAGGTTGTTAGTCTTGTGAATAAAAGTAGTATCGTCAGCATAAAGTATGGACGTGCAGGAGACATTAGATGGTAAGTCATTGATTATAATAAGGAATAAAAGAGGCCCAAGGACTGAGCCTTGAGGAACTCCATAATTTAATCTCAGGGGTGAAGAAAGGTTATTGTTGATGAAAACACACTGGTATCGATCAGTGAGATAAGATTCAAAGAGTTGTAGTTCAAGATTATTGAAGCCATAATACTGAAGTTTTTGAAGAAGAATTGGATGAGCAACACAGTCAAATGCTTTAGATAGGTCACAGGCAGTTATGGCAATGGAGGATTTATCTAGAAAACCATTTAGAATTAGATCAATAGCAGACTCAACAGCTGAAGTGGTGGAATAGCCTTTGCGAAAACCAAATTGTGAAGGAGAAAATAAGTTGTTAACTTGAAAGTGTTCATATACCTGAATCTTAATAGCCTTTTCAAATATTTTACCAAATACTGGGATTATAGAAATTGGCCTATAATTGGAAGGTAAGGTTTTATCGCCTTCTTTATGAATGGGTATCGTTTTGGATATTTTCAAAGCACTAGGAAAGATGCCTGATTGAAAGCATGAGTTTAAGATTAATGCCAGGGGTTCATCGATAATATTTACAAGATCTTTAATTAAGTTGATGGATAGTCCGTAAACATCAGTGCACTTGGAACATTTTAAGTTTTTAATAATTTGACGAATTTCATGCTCTGTAACCCACTTCCATTTGAAGGGGGATATGATTTCTGGAAATTTATGGAGAAGAGGCAAGGCAGTGCTTGGAGTTGGATCGAGATTTGACACAAGGTCAGCAATTGAGTCAATGAAAAACTTATTCGGATTATCAGACGTAAAAGGTAGGTCAGAGATACCTCCTGAATGACCGATTTCCTTATTAATGACCCGCCAAGCTGCCTTATTTTGGTTAGTAGCGTTGCATATGAGATCGGAGTTAAAACTGCGTTTGGACTGAATTATTAGGTTATTGTAGAACGATTTAAGCTGTCGCCATGTACTTTTATCCTCTGCATTACCGGTATGATTGTACTTTTGACGCATCTGAACTACTTGTGATCTTATTTCAATCTAAATGTAAACTACAACCTGTGTGATTTGTTTACTCCAAATTTTTACATCCTGTTTTCATGGCTGGTTAAAACCTAAATTATTGGAGAATATTAAGTGGCATCGTTTCAAACAATAATTCTTTATGGCAAAACCATAGCCAGCAAAGAGTACTATTTAGGTTGAGTAGATATAATGGAATGTAAAAATTATCCAAAATGCCAATCATTAATCGAGTTTTATTATTCAATATTGTTTCAGTGAGGAAAAAACAAAACACCCAAGAGCATTGCTGAGAGGCATCAGAGTCATTGCATTAGGATTTTAACTGGTTGGCTGCGAGTCAGACGAAATTCATTGGAAATGAATTTCTGGATTTTTTTAACATAGATGAAGCAGACACCACCGCAGGGTTTAAAATACACTTGATCCAGGGGGGGCTATTCTGTATCTCGAAGCTACCGATGCCATAGCTTCGAATAAGCTACCAGAATTGGCTTCCAACCGTATTCTCTAACTGGCGGGAGCTTTCTCAAGAACGTAATAGGAAGTGGAGAGAGGTTTGGCGAAAGGCGAGTAAGAGAACATTTTTAAACCAAATCCGCGGAAACTTAATTTCTGGTGACGTCATTCTTAGAACCAATGGGAAAGCTCGTATCACTGTTTTTCCGTGGATAGAACTGGTGAAACCTGTTTTAAGGCTGTTTTAGACGGTGAAGATGTACGTGCATCGTGTTTAGCGAAAAATTCCACGCATTATAAATTATGCGAGCAAAATTCTAAAAGGTTTTATTTTTGCTCACATAATCTCGTGAATACGAACGCATGACGTCCATCTTGGCTGTTTTGATCAATTGAAATAAGATTGTTCGTACATATATTCGGGAATTAGGGTTCATGTCAATGATATGGTTCAATATGATTCGTGCTATTTGCTTTCGTCAATAACTCGTTGCTTCAAATCATTTAAATAATATACGAAGATGAAGCTTTCAAAAGAAATGCGAAGGTGATACACGTTACCAAGGCCCAATAAGTATCCCATTATGGGCTGGAATCACATTACTTAGGTACCGAAGGTAAATATGGCTTTCCGTCACTCCTGTTAATATCTTTTTTTGTGGAAAATCCCGCTGATGGCGAAAATGACAAAGTAACCCAGTGAAAGTGCAAGGAATGCGCATTTAATAAATGTAAGAAACATACCCGTGCGTTGGATAATTATAGATAGATAAGTGTAATAAAATGACCAATATTTAAGCAGGCTATTCTGAGGCCGCGCTTCGTGAGGCTACCGTGGGAGCTTATTGGGGCTACGGAAGTAGCTTCGTGACATTTACAGAATACGGGTGGGAGCCTAATATGCTACCGGTAGCTTCTGCTTGCTCTTTCTCCGGTAGCTTCCATGATAGAGAATACCGATGGGAGCAAGTAGCTTATTGAAGCATCTTTTCGCCAGAAAGCTCCGATGCTTCGAGTTAGAGAATAGACCCCCAGACACGAATATCACTCATTGGTACTTACTCCATTGTACTACATAACTACATTCATCTGTCTTACACACACAGGTAACTGAAACAAAGAATAAAGTTCATGCTCATACTATTACATCTTAGAACCCTGAGTAGTGAACACTCAATGATACACTGTAATGCTTTTTGTTAGGTTGCATTTAGAGAGAATATTCAATTTAACACACAAATTGATATCTTATTGAATTTAAATACAAGCCTTTTTTATTAAACCACTAACATGGCAATGTTTTAATTAGAACTAGAAAAATAATTCTGGGAAGCAAGAGAAGAGGCTGAATATATTCACATGGAAACGAGTAACCAAGTTCTGCGGAAGCCAAGAAAATTCGGGCGAAAAGTCAAGAATAGGGAAATTACACCAGTAGATGGGAGGCCCAGGTATCCTTCACGTAACAGAGAGACAAGCACAATATGTACACAACACTGGTAATTGCAAGAACCCAAGGGAGTCAGTTCAATCGAGGACGCTTCGTGCAGGACACAAAATCATCGGCCAGAAGATAACTAGAGATAAAGCCAGTATTAGCGATACAAGGGGGCAGGTAATAATGAACAGAACACTTTATACGATGAACAGGCAAACTTGAGACCTACCTACATCAATGGAACAATGGATGAAATTCCCCCAGAAGAAAAAATACGTTAGAAATGAAACATGGTTACTTATAATAGCACTTACAAAGGTACATGCATACCCATCACGCCGCTCCCTTTCGGAGTAGGCACAGTGAAAAAAGTTTTGAGTTCCCGGTGATAAGCCTGATAAGCACTCTGTTTTCATAAATTCCTCCAATCTGCCCCATCCTTGCACACCTATTTTGTTTCAGTTAACCTCATGCATTTCTTCATACTTATGATACATACATAGCATGTAGCATAAGTATGAATAAATATGAAACGAACGTAACGTAATTGTGTCCTACTCTCAGGCTCGATCGGAAAGTTTCAATTCTTAAATACTTCCAATGTCTAAAACTGTCATAATTAAATGTAATACGGTGGGGTAAAAATTCAGGGCATCAGTACGTCTAAATTTCATAATAATTGTATACAAAAGCTTTTTTTTTTTTACATATTATTGATTTGCATATTCTAATGAAAAATGAAGAAGCTCGGAAAATTTGTTATGCTATACACCATAAATTATTTTGAGTGTAAATTATTTTGAATTATATAAAAAAATAACCTCTTTTACTTGTACACGGTCTTTTATAAGCCCAAATTCAGGACAAATCCGCATTTTCACGACGTATGGGAGCCCTACTAATATCCTTTCTCTTAAGAGTAACTTTTCGTCCATGACTTTCTCGGTCCACCCCTTCCTTTCCAGGTATTAACTCCTCAACCATAACTCTGTTTCAATATCTGCCCGATGTGTCAAAAAGTAGCCTCGCACGGCCGAAGACACGGTGGGCGGTGAAAACTTGTGCGGTGAAAGGGCGGTGTTGGTCCATCTGCGTAACTAGATACAAATAGAAAATTGAGGAGTTAATTTTGCATTATTCTAAAACCTAAGTTACCACATTAAGTTATTATTATTATTAACGTACACGCAATCCCACGGTGGGAAGACATTTGAAAATTAAATGTACAATGCGCATGTCTGTTTATGCATTGCGGAGGGGAAGTAAGCTTTAAAGGAACAACGTCAGTAAAGTTACGAATTTATTTTTATATTTTTAAACGAATGTAGTAATATATTTGAGTATGGAATAATAAACTAAATTTATTTTCATATATAATATTATAAAATGTCATGAAAATTTTCACAGAATGTAAAAATATTCCAAGAGAGAATTCTTTTATTTTAATTCCAAAAATATTGGCGAACTTGATTCCCACATATCCAGTTCAGATACAAGTTGGTCGTAGGTGAGTTATTTAGAGTCTTTGGGAATAAGTTATTTCAAGCACTTTCTGAAGTAAAAGGTATTAGACCGCCGACCACGAATTTCATGCTAACATTACGCTGGAATACGAGTCACCTAAAGCCAGCCTTTCTGGTGGTACGCAGTTTTTTCATGAAGTACTACCTTATGGAGACCACGGGTCAGTGATCCATGACATAGAAAAGAGGAGTGAATAAGGACGACTCACTCTTCGCACTCTTTTGAGCGTAATATAGCTGAATGGCACCACTAGAAAGAAACTGAATTAGTAGGACACTGTGTAATAACTTCGACCTAAGTCGTCAAAAATGGAAAGAAGTTAAGCGTACTTGAGTCCATCTTTTTCGCATCAGCGGCCACGGAAATTCCATATAAGATTGTTGTTTTAATGTAATGAGTTTGAGTAAGGGAGCACTTATACGCTCAAGTTCAGTAGTTTTATACCTGATCTAGAGAGGATAAAATTATTTATTTCAAACTTTCATGCAAAGTCGCGTTCTTTTAACAAAATAAAGAAAATCGCAGGTCTCGACCTGTAACGACAGCCACGGGAGCGCCCGAAACGGGCAAACCTCCGCTCTTCCCTTCAATTTTGGATGTTATCGGTGTCCTCTCGTATTTTCGTCGCCCAAGAACTCACTTATAACAACCCCATTCTCACCACTGGCTGTCTAAGCTGATAACTAATATACTAGGGAAAGCTTTTATGTGTAAAATTAGGCAATATAACTGTTCAAATCTGATGAAGTACGAAATAGATTCTCACTTCAGTATAATCAATAATTGGATTTAGGGAAAATCATCAATTTCATTTGGACATACCTGGTCATATTTCGCTCGGAGTCCTCTTTGAATGATAAATTATTGGTCCTTGAAGAAATATTAAATGGGTAAGGCAGAATGCAGGGCTCAAATAGGTTCATTCTACTCCAACCTGAAAGGAAATTAAAAAGTTAAATTTAAATGGAAAAAGTTCATCAATCTCTTCTTTTGCTGCGTATCCTTACCTTATTATTCGGCGCTCCTAATACTCAGGGTTGGTTTTTATGGCATATTATCAAAGCTGCGTCCTTGGTCTGCATTACAGGGGAATAGATGCTCCAGATGTTCCAAAAACCATCACTTTTTGACCTGATGGATTAATTAAAATATACAGTGGTTTGGAAATTATATCATCTCACAATTCATCGCTCACATTCAAGAATTCATTTCCACTTAAGCTAACTCATGCAAATCTTTTAATGCTATTAACAAAAACGAGCAATACCCTTTTCAGTTTCTTAAACTTAGCTCACCTGTTAAAACCCACTTAACAGTGATTCATTATTATTTTGCTTTCCTCTTCTAATAAATGCAGTTTGAGTGTATTTACTTTTAGGTGTTCGCAGCCCAATGCACTTCACTATAGGGATTGGAAAATCGATTTCGATATCAATCGAAAATCGATTATTACACTCCGATTTTCGATTTAATCGAAGTCGACTTTTTGTTTTATAAAATCGATTCTAGCCGATCGATTTTCGATTTTGATCTTGCTACAGCATTTGAATTTTGCCGCCTTGCTTTGCTCCGCGCCGCGCTATTTCACTCTGCATCGCTGGTGGGGGAACCTTGGAGGGGAGGCAGAGTGCTTCGGACACATAATAAAATACTTCGTTCTTTTCCACACTTTTTATTACGATACGACCATGGTTTCCACAAACTTGTGTTATCTTAAGGTCACCGGCAGGTTGGAGTTGAATCTGTAGGGCTGCGGATTTTTATTACAATTCTAGTCTTTCCGGCGGGGACTTGCACTCAGAATACGAGACTCTTACATTGTCGACCGCGAGAAAAAGATTCGAAATTATAATATGCGTTGAAATTGTGCTTTTTTTGTAAACGTTTTCTCAATAAATCGCTTCAGAGCACTCGCCTTCTTCAAAATAGATTCGCCCTGTTCGAATATCGTCTTCTGCGCATGGGCCACGAAGTTTCAATCGCACTTATACTTTAGGCTGCGTGCGTTGGCAAGCATGCGTTTTGCTTGATTCGTCACCGTGCTACTTGTGTTGCGTTCATGTGTCATGCCGATCGGAGAGCGGTTTTCCGCCCTTTGTATCAGCCATGACTCCTCCAAGTGCTGTTTGGCAGTATTTTAGCAAGTAAACAATGAATAATAAAACCTTCACTAAGTGCTCAAAGCGTCACCTGAGCTTGACTTACTGTTGCTCGACTAGTACTTTGATCAGTCATCTGTGGAAGGTGCACAAGGTTGAGGTTTATGTTAGTGTGCCAAAAAGAAAGAGAACGTCAAACAGAGATGATAATAAGTCTGAAGGAGAAATGGACCTGGCTAGTGATTCTGATACAGGAACAGCAGCATTTCCCTTAAATCCGCCATTACCACGATTACATGAGGTTAGTGTACGGAAGTTTAACTCGTAGGCTTCCGCGGATGCACTCGTGACTTTCGTCAAGTTCGTAAACCACCCTCCAGTCGACCGCAAGTCCAACCACAATCCACTGCAAGCCTGGAATAGATATATCCCCACGAAAACAAAGTAGCCAGCAGGATTTTATCTATAGTTACGTCTTCCGTGCCGTGTGAGCGACTATTTTCTCACGCCGGGTTAATTGCAACTCAGGTGCGAATAGATTATCCGGAAAACATTTGAATATTAAAGTTTTTTTTGAAGGTCCATCCCTGAGGAACACTGGTTCCACGGCTTTGCAAACAATAAATAAATAAAATTCTGTTTTCCATTTTGTAGTATGCCTACTTTTCAATACACAATTCTTATTGCTACTAAATTATATGTAATTTGCTTAAATAATGACAAGGCCAACTATGTTTAAATCCACAGAGTATTATCTGATGATGACGCCGTAGCGTTGAAACTAGTTGTACCAAAATAATACTCTGTGGGTTTAAACATAGTTGGCCTTGTCATTATTTGAAAATGGACTTCCACGAAGTTACGCCAGAACGGATTGAATTCATCTGTAATTTACATGTTATATTAACTATAAGTGTGGAGATAGGTTAAGTGAGAAGATCTCCACGTTTATCGAATCAATTTATTAGAGCTTTTATGCAATGCCCCTTACAATCTCAGTCCATGACTTAGTTACAGAAACAAATCAGCAAGGCCTCCTTGGCAACAATATAAAAGATGATGATAATTTATAAAAATATATATAAGATTTACGGTCGCCACATATGTATATATGTATCTGGTATGGATTATTACTTTCCTGCATACCTTATAAATATCTATAAAATAATATATTGTATTAATAAATTTAACCGTATTCAGTTCTTATCCCTAGTGCTTCCATGAACCCATATTTTACACTTTGTCACAACAGCACATCCGTATATTAGCAGACAATTACTTTACTATTTTAAAATATCGATTTCGATTATTTTGGGGAAAAAATCGAATTTTTTAGAAAATCGATTTTAAAAACCAAAATCGAAAGTTGATTAATCGAAAATAGATTCTGGATTTTAATTTCAAATCCCTACTTCACCATACCAGACTGCATACACAAATCTGCATTCACCGTATTTCACTATCGTACGAATAAAACCATAAAACCTCAGCAGAGGGTGGATTTCAGTGACTGGTATCAGGACGTCATATCTGGCCGGTTCCTCAACAAACTCGGTGAAGCCACGAAACAGACACAGTAAAGCCAGGTAATTCACGAGTTTTCAATACTAAAGCATAGAAATCAACAATGTGTTGATACTCAAAATAGGACCAAGTGCGCAAAAGCGACCGTCATCCAGGCATAAATTCTCGCTCCTGGAGGGAGATTTAATGACTACGAGGCACTTTAATGCACAATTTGAAGTAGCATCTGTGATAATATATAATTATTTCATAATTATTGCGAGAAGAAATGGTCACAACTTGACGCGATGCACGCAAGTTAATAGCCACGCCATCCACTTCGAAGACGCCAGGATAGTGGCCCGCTCACGTGGCTATTGGAATCGTTTACTTAAAGAAGCTATTGAAATCCAGTTGGAAGACAACAACTTCAACAGAGACTCTGGTTTCCATCTGAGTAATGCCTGGAAACCGGTAGTCTGGAACATTAAGGAAAAAAGGAGAGAAAACGACAATCAGATTCCCGCCTTCAGAGGCACCTGAATCCTGCGAGACTAGTATATAAGGACTACCAACAGCCCTGATGACGATGCACGAGTGGGGCATCGAAACGCCGGCCATAATGGAGAGTCTAACTCGGTTGGAAACCAGAGAAGAATTCATTCGAGGTAGATCGTGTATACGATCAGCTAGAGGTAATAATTGTTAGTATACCTGGAAGTAAGCACTTTGTAGTAATGGAGAATTGTTACGCGGTGGTAGGTGAAGGAAGAGATGGGCGTGAGGTGGGCGATTACGGGCTAAGAAGGAGAAATGACCGCGGCAAGAAAGCTGTGGAGTTTTGCCGGAGAAATAATCTAGTGATTACAAATAACTTCACGGATGGGGAAGGTTCAGACATCATCCTCGACGTAGGTACACTTGGAAGAAGCCGGGAAACACGGATAGGTTCCAGATAGATTATATTATGGTTCGTCACAGTTACAGGAATAGTAATAAAAATTCACATACCTATCAAGAAGCTGATGCAGACTGAGATCACAACTTATTAGTCATAAAATACTTCGTAAAACTAAAAAACATAAGATTGGGAAATAGGGTACGAAAGTGGAATCCGGAGGCATTAACTGGGGTAATGAAGAAGTATCGAGAGCAGGTTGATAAAACCATGGGTGCGGATCGTGGAGTGAGATCAGTCTAAAATGAATGGGATAGTTTGAAAAAGGGACTTGTATAAGCGACGAAAGCAATGGTAGGCGTAGTCAGTGCAACAAAAAATTAGAAATCCGTGGATCATGAAGGAGATGATAATGGAGATGCAGGAGATAAGGAAATGGAAAATCGTAAACTCAGAGCAATGCAAGAAAAATACCGGGAAGCAAACACCTGGCTTAGAAGAGGAACTGTTGAGAGAACAGATCGACTCGTTAGAGAACTACTAAAAAGAGGGAAGAGCAGATGTATTATAAAGGAAAGCAAAGGAGCTGGCGGGCGGTAGTAAGGGAAGGAGTATTGGAACGGTAACAGACAAGACAAAGATCGTAGAACCAAATGAGATTCGAGAGAAGTGGAAGGAATATTTTGAAGAGCTTTATGGTAAGGAAATAAGGCCTAGTACGTTAGATATAGAAAGGGAAGACGAGATCGACAGAGATGGGTTCGGAACAGGCATCCTAGATAGCGAAATCGAAAGATCTCCACGAGACATGAAAAGGAATAAGGCGGTGGAAATGGATAACATACATGCCGAGTTTAGAAAGAGTAAGGGATGAACGGAAGAGGAAAACATTTTGCGTTTATTCGTAGAATTTATGAGGATGGAGGTTGGCCGGAAGACTACGCGAAGACAATATTAGTTTCTATACCGAAGAAGATCAAGGCAAAAACGTGCGGAGATATATAGGACAATAAGCTTAATATTCCACGCAGCCAAAGTAGTTCAGAGTATGATAAATAGAAGGCTGGAGAAGAAGGCTAATGAATACCTGGGCGACGACCAGTTTGAGTTAAGGAGAGGGACGAGAACGCGAGACGCTATAGGTGAGACGAGGACGCTGGTAGAAAGAATAAGAAAGTATGGGCAGAATGTTTTAGCTTGCTTTGTAGATTTTAAGAAGGCGTTTGATAGTGTGGAATGGACAAAATAATGGTAGTGTTGAAGAAATAATGGGTAGATTGGAGAGATAAACATCTCATTTGCAATCTATCTATGAACCGGACGGCGAGGGTTAGAGTAGCCGACGGAGAGTGCAGCAGGGGTGCCCACTATCGCCGTTGCTTTTTAACGTGTATTCAGAAGAAATGGTAATGGAAGCATGGGGGGATAAGGAGGTAGGAATAAAGGTAGGAGGGGAGCAGATAAAACCATTGAGATTTGCAGATGATCGAGCATTGGTTAGTCAGTCTGCCAAGGTGTTACAGTCAATGGTGAATGCGTTAGAGGTGCAGGGCGAAAGGTATGGGATAATGATAAATCATAAGAAGATGAAGGTGATGAGATTTTCTAGAAATAATAAGTCGGGGCAGAATATAAGGGTGGGAGGGCACAAAATATAGCAGTCCGAGCAGATCACGTATCTGGGTAGTACTTTGGTATAGAATGGGTTTAGTAGTATGGTAGAATTGCCCTAGCTAAAGAAGCATTTTCAAAGAGAAGGGCGAGAGGGTCTGATGAGGGACGTCAAGAAAAGGCAGGTGAGTACTCGAATATGGAGCGTGGCGTTGCATGGGTCGGAAACTTGGTCATTACGAAGGGAGGATGTACGTAGGCTTGAAGCGTTTGAGACGTGGGTTTGGAGAAGGATGGAGAGGGTGAGCTGGTTGACGAGGTAGACGAACGAGGAGGTATTGTATATGGTTGGAGAGAAGAGGATGCTGGTGGCGGAGGTTCGGAGAAGGCAGAAGAGATGGATGGAGGGAGTTTTGAGAGGGGAGGGCATACTGAAGAGAGTAATAGAGGGGATAACACTGGGGGAGCGTGGAAGATTATAGGAATTCTGGATGAAATAAGAAAAGGTAGAAGATATGAGGGATTTATGAAGAATCTAATGGCGGGACATCCTTAGATGGGAAAGCGAGACGATGCTTCAGAAATCAGGACGGGGACTGTCCAAGAACCAACCAATCAGCTGCTTGAATACTAAAAATAATGAAACGAGATAGATATGAAATTGATGAATTTTGTTTGTAGTGAGAAGACATGCTGTGCGTAACGTTATTTAGTTTATACTCTGTTGTGTGATACAAATAAGATTGTACCATTCATAGTAGTGTATTTGATAAATGATGGGGGAAGACGATGAATGTCAACGAGACAATGGCCATTTCTGCAGCTATAACAGAAGTCGACGTTATGACAGGAGCAGCAAACCTAACAGAAAGACGTAACAGGAGGAGAGAGATTTGGAACCGAGAATGGATTCGTAGGCGAGACTTTTGAATATGGTAGAAGAGGAGCTGTCGTTGGAAGACAAAGATTCCTACCAGAATTGCATGAGGATGACGGAGGATCAACTAGATCTTGTGGGGAATGATATCAGGCAAAAAACACACTTATGAGGGATGCAATAACTCTTGAGAAAAGAAGAGTTTCTTTCAATTTACTTGTTTAGTTCCTTTCGCGTTAAGAGTGAGCAAAAGTTTTTCATTTTTAGCCCTTTTTATTAAGCCTAGTTTGATTTAATGCCAAAAACAATATTTTTCTTTTCTAAAGGCCGTTTTACACGGTAAATTTTGTCGTACAAACGAATGTACAGTCAAGTGAACAAGAAATTATTGTACGAACAAGGAGGTTAGAAAAGAAATGGAGGCGACATACCACTTGATTCTTGAAGCCAATTCCGCCATTGCAGTCGCACAATTCAATTGCAGGCACAGTATAGACCTTTCTCTGGCTTACGTGTCCTGCGGTCGCGTTCGATTTTCGTCAAATCTTAGTTAAAAACCACAGACAAGGCGATGTTTTGTGCTGGTTTGGCAACACCTACTAGGCACAAAATCCTTCCCAAGCACCCCTATTCTTGCTTCACTTTCACCCATGAGCGTTCACGGCCATGCCTCCTCCATTTCATTTTAACCTCCTTGTGTACGAACGACTGAATCAGACTGAATGTCGCTTTACACGATGAGTGCAAACGCACAATTTTCCATGCAATTTAGAGGTAGAACTCGGTTGGAATTCTTGAGTGTTTTGTTTATCATACTTGTTTCACTCACGTATATGACACCTTGAAAAGCTGATCACCTGAAATTCGGTACCTCGACTCGACCATCTGCCTACTGATTATTCTCCCGGTTTAGAAAAAGCTCTCTTGGACTCCTATCCGACTATATATTCGACCTTTGCACCGTTTCGTTATTTCTCTTCTGGATTTTAGTGCGACAAGTCATAGACGTTTCTCGCCGGATCTCCACTCTTGATACTCATTTCGTAGGTTTATTTTGTGTGTGACGAAGTGTTATTATCAAGTGGTATAGCGGAACACGGGATTCTTTAGTCCCTCCAAATTTCCCTCCCTTGTATTTGTACCAGTGTTTTAATGTCTTTTTGTGGCGATTTCTATGTTACTTGCTAACCAACAGAAACAAAATTATTATTATTATTATGTCACGCGGGATATCAAGAACTTTACTTGAAGGCGCGACCAGTCAATTTTGAGGGAAAAGGACACAAACCCAAAGATCGCGATTACACTGTCAAACCCGAACACCAAATAACACGACGAAATGACGACAGAAACATTTCAGCAACTTTGAGCTACACTTCTCGGGTTCTCCACTGGTTCAAACTATTCATAATTGCCGACATAATTAATTCTTGTCTTGAGAATGAGTGACGAATCGTCTCTCGAAACATCGACAATTATGAATGGTTTAAACCGGTGGAGAGCCCGAGAAGAGTTGACTAATGAAATATTATTTACACAGATAATAGTTACTCATATTAGTCGCCGGGAAAGTGTTAATTCTTCTTATACACAACTTTATTTTCCATCGTAACACAGGCACCATAGTTTTCACCATATATGCACCATCTGTTGAATAAAACCTGAACGAAATTGTATGATTGTCTGAATGGAATTAGAACAGGTTCTATTTTCCGTTCAGTCATTCATACATTCGCACAATTTGCCGTTTTACACGGTACAATTTCCTAACACATGCGGTGGCACGATAGATTGTACAAATAAATGCCCCGTGTAAAACGGCTTTCACCGATTAGTCCTCATATTACGATTTTTATCGACTGGAGAAAGTTATCGACCATTAATGTACTCCACAAGAACAGGTTTTTAAAAGAGTATCAGGCGATAATTTATGGAAATGTGTGACACAGAATTATCACAGGAACACTGTAAATTTCTACACAGAAAAACTGTAAAATGTAAATTGGGTTAAATAAAGTTGTTGTAGAAATTTACAAAGGGTTTCTGTGACAACACATAAGTACGATAGGTAAATTTATAGCGAAGTTTTGCATACGAATTTACAGGCAATTAAAGTATATTAAGATAATTTTATCCACATGCCTGCACCTTATATGAAAATTTCGATGTTCTCTGAAAATTGTGAACTCTCACCAAAAATATGACCTTCGTCTCCTTACATCCTGTAGATAACCCTATTGCATCAAGAACGGGAGCTCATTCAAAGGAAATTCGATTCACTTTGGAATTTCCCTATGCGGTTGGGAGCTATGAATGGCAAACATTTTACCCTTTCGAAATCCAACAAGTGCTGTTTCCCGCTACTATAAATATAAAAGGAGTGATTACATAGTCTTACTGGCTGTGGTATATGTTGAATACAAATTCCTTTACGTTGATTTAGAGGCTTGGTGAAGAATTAGTGACAGGGATGTGTTCCGGGAGAGTTAACTGGCGACAGCGATTGCCTCAAATTCTACTATTACCTCCAAGCAAACAATTACCTAACAGGCACTTGCAGGTGCCCTATGTTTTTGTTGTAGATAATGCATTCCCGTAGTCAAATCGCATTTTAAAGCCCAGCCCTTGTAGGGTTGTTACTCAGGATAAGAGAAATTTTAATTACAGACATTCCCGTACAAGGAGTGTGGTGGAAAATGCTTTTTGGATACTGAGCTATCGTTACCATGTTTTTCGTACAGCAAAGAACCTCAGCCAACAGAAGGTGGAGACCATAGTGGTTGCTGCAGTCGTTCTGCATAACTTTTTACACATTAAAAATGAAACTTATTATGTATTTACAAAATGTCCAATAAGAAGATTGCAACCAACTGGAAATGCCTCTGCAAGCAGGGAATCGACCAACCAACTAGGTAGTCTCCAGATCAGGGATGAGTTTGAGAATTATATCAACAATTGATATGATTAACTCCAAAGGGGCTTTATTATTTTTTCCAATTTCATGAATTATCGTACAATATCTTTTCCATTTCAAACATTATCTTCTCCTTAATTTTCTTGTCCTTTACCTCCCTCAGCCGGTGGGCCACGTATTTTCCATACGCTGCCTCCATATCCTCATCTTCAGCACTGTCTAGTTTCCTGGTAAGGCCCTCCAAAGCCTGTGTTGCCGCTTTCAGTAGTTGTGAGTACTGATGGGATGCCATCCTCCTTCTCATCCATCCAAGTTAAGGAAGTTATAAGAAGCATGGGGTAAAGATAGTAATATTAATGACGCAAACCGTTTATATTATACAACTACTCCTCAGTAATTGATAAAATATATACTAGAAGAAGAGGGGTGACTGTTGATATTCAACGGTAAGAAGAAAACATTAAAACCTTCCCGTATGATTTTTAAAAATCGCCATTATTTGACGTGAAAAATGCATATAGCATGTGCCGTTCATTATAGACCCATGGCGAGGTAGGGGTGAAAATTGCCCCAGCAAAAGTCTCGCTGCAATTCGCAGACTGATCACATAACCTTAAGGCCTCAGGGAATGTTCCCAATTAAAGCCCTTGTACGGTTGCCATGGAAATTATAAAATTTATATTGTTGAAAAAGTGGGAGCAAGAACGATTTGCGAGCCAAAAACACAAGTTTTTGACATAAACGAAGTGTAGAGGAAAATTGCATTGCTGTCCATCCAAAATTGAAAGTTTCAGAAATATCTTGTGTGCAATAATTAAAAATGAAAAAAAAAAAAAAAAAAAAACAATCCCTGCACTGAGTTCAAGGGTTTAAAAGCTAACAAATCAGAGACAAGCCAACCCCAATATATTGTTGTTTGCTGTTATTACTTTCTTACAGGTTCTGCATTCTTTCAGCTATCCAATAATGTAAATTTGAACCATATACCTTGAGTGCAAGTAATCTGAAAAACAAAAAAAAATAAAACCCCTGCACCAATTCAACGCTTTTTAATGGGGCAAAAATTAAAAATATGGAGTAAAACAACCAAATTTAATAGTTGTTACGTGTTTTTTCCGATCGGGTCAAGTCGTTTTCTTACCAAATTTAAGCTTTCTACGTCTCCTTGAACTCCTTCCAAAAGGCGTGACTGACAGACGAACCTCAGTCAGTAATATAAATAGATAGATTTATTTAGATGTTTGAGGCTTAAATTTCTTTTTTGCATGCCGTACGCTGAAAACACCATCATAACCCAAGGTAATTTTTTAAACTATTTACAAAAAGAAACAAGGTGAGTAATGAAAGTACGTAAACGAATAATTGAGACAACATACAAACTGCACAGTTTTACGTTTCTAATGCGACCCGTGCGTCAGAACCATAGTTAGGATTAACGATTTTTAAAATTAACGATTTAAAATAATCGATAAAAATGTAGTTAACTATTTAAATTAACCGGTAATAGGATAGTAAACTTTTAACTTTTAATCGTTAAAATCATAGTTACTGATATAAAATTAACTTTAGCTAATTTTTTTCGTTAATTTTTGGCGAATGTCTGCCTGTTCGAATTTGGGCACAAAGCTTGCCCAACAGACAAAGGGGAAAATAAAACGGTATCTAAGAATGCCAAATAGCTAGGTAGTTGTGCAAGAAATCAATGAATAGGCCCAGACGAATACATCCAAACAAAAGCGGGGTTGAGTGGAGTGACCGCCAAAGTTTAAGAACGCACCCTCAGACGAGAAAACACGAGACCACTCGAAGACCATGTCCGCGAGGTACAACTTGTGCTGCAGGTCTTCTTTTTTCAGACAGAAGAGGTCGGATGTGCGATGCAAATTTCTAAATGAGAATTTTATTTTAGGTAAACGACTTCTTAAATTAAGTAATAGTTAAATAATTTTTTTCTTGTATTTGAATTTTGTATTTATTTTATTTCAATTGCGATAAATAGTTTTTAAAAGTTACTTTTAAAAGTTTTTAAAAAGTAACTAAAAAGTAACTTTTAACATAAAATTTACTTTATTTAACTTTAATCAGTTACTTTTCAGAAAAGTAACTTTTTACTTTAACTAGTTACTTTTTACAGATATTAACTTTAATCAGTTAATTTTTGTTGGTAAATTTCCCAACTATGGTTAGAACATTCACATTTTCATCATGCTAACCCGTAGCGTACAGCTTTATCACATCCCACAATACTTAAACGCTTCGATTTCTTTGGCAAGCAACTTAAAAAGTGGAGCACTAAATAGCTGATATTTTGGCATTAAAAGAAGGATGAGATATTTTTTTCACAATGAGGCCTAACCCATTGAATGTTATGCAGTGCGATACATCTCACAAAAAGGCTTTTAATATGTGAAGGGTAAATAGGTACAGGAAGCACTATGCGAAGGAGAATGGCGACTCTGACGGGTAAAAATGCCTGTGAGGCCATCGAATAATGGTTATATTAATATCCTATTAATCGCTAAAGAATAAATATACCTACCACTGTCGCTATTTCTCTCAAAGTTAACAAAGGACACCATCCTATAATGCCTCGTTTCCACTACGCTCTTCCTGACTGAGGTTAGAGAATGCTGGTAACCGGCCAGCGTTCCAAGAGGCGAGCAGTGACCCTCGTAATGAATGACGTGCTGAGGGCCTAATGTGTACCTTTCCATTCGAAACTTACGTAGGGCAGTCTCAGCTCAGTCCATGTCTGAAATACGTTCGTCACGTGTTGCAGAATATGCAGAACTAACGTTCCCAATATGATTTATAACCCGCGTTACCGGATAACTAGGGTCTTCAACCGTGGTTAGAAATTCAACCATAGTTGGCGCTAAACGGTGTTTCCATTACCAAATTTAACCAGCATCAGGCATACACGTAGTAGCGGAAACGGAGTATAAGACGGTTAACGTGGAGACTCCAGTTAACAAGTCAATTTAAGACTCAATTTCAGCTCTATTCAGACTCACTAGGTAGTATCCCGGGATATAAATAACAATAAGAGCATAGTTGACGGTTTAACCATTAAGTATTCGCATACCTTTATAATTACTCCCTGCACTTGATAATTTACAGGGAACAAGATCAACAAAGTTTGGGTAACAAGGCATCCCCTTCCTCTTCGCATTATTAAAAATCAAAATTATTATGGCATACCTATCACAAGATGCTCAACTGCGTATGGAGTAAGTCAGTAATTGTTAGAACTTATAGAAGTAGCACGTCCAAGACAATCGAAATAAATGTTGAATCATTGGGATACATTTATATACCATTAGCATCAAGATAATGTATTTCACTATCGGAAGCATGCCTCAAAAAATTTGGATTTTTAAACGATGCAGCGATGGTTGCAACATTGACGTTGGTAGCTAACCTGACATTAATATTGGAGGAGTATTATGCGTGCATCGTTGGCAATAAAGCTATGGCCTGTACCAAAAATGTAACGTTTTTGTTATCTTTCAAGTTCCTAGGTTTACGGTGCTATTTGCAAGGAGTTCCTAAAGAGTGACTTCCCTTCTGCTATGCATAGCACACCACCTTCTCTGCTCCGGTTTAAACCCTAGGACTCCAAGACTTGGTGTAAATTATATTACTCAGGTAAGATCTCCAATGAAGTAGGCGGAAGTGTTCCTAAATACAAAGTTTCTTTTAAAACACAGTTATTTTACGAATAATTTTATGCAAAACTAAAGATAAGTTCCACACCATCCTATAATCGGGAGTTTACCAACTCAGATGCAATGACTGTGACAAGAGCTACATTGGACAGGCAGGCAGGAACTTAACGACCTGCATCAAAGAAAACCAGAGGTGCTGGGAAAAGGGCGATTCATCTTCACTAATGGCGAAACAGGTTCCCGAAACCGCACTGTGACTTCGACCCTGAGATTCTACATTTCGAGAAAAAATAGCCGCCGAATACCTTAGAACAATTTGAAATCGTCGAACACAAAGTGCGCTCATAAATTTTATGGTTTCCGTGACTTCGTGGAAGACTGATATCAGTTGAAAAAACAAAACCCTGTCAAATTACACACTTTATAATAAATTTTGGAAAAATATGTACTATGGGGGAAGAAACTTTCCCAACAAACGGCGAGCCGCCACCATCGCTCTGAAGGAAGATCGCTTTCCTTTCTGATGGCATATTATTCTTAGGTACCGGCCACGACGAGGGAATTTCAAACACAGCAAGGCAGCAGTCCGAATCCGTGATGGATTCCCAGCCGCTTGCCTGCCCCGAGCGTGTTTCGCGCTTGTCACGAGAACATTTATTACATCCATTAAGTACAGGAGAGAGGGGATATGTCCATGCGTTACTTGAGGCAGGCTTAACTGTCGCTCAGATATCGAGGGAAATGGATTTGAGTAGAAACACTATATTGCTGGATAAAATGCTACAGTGAGGGAGATGAAACGATGGCAACATGACAAAGAAGCGGAGACCAAGATGCACGTTTCATGATGATGATGACAACATTCGTTAACATCCTACAGATAATCCTCTTAATAATGGCTGCGATAAAGAGGTCATTTAAAATATTGCAGCTCCCGCATAGTGAGAAACCGCCTCCATGAAGCCAGTATGAGAAGTTGCAGGTCGGCAAGAAAGCCAGCAATAAACGAAACTAATTACACGGCGAGGTTAAATTTCGCTCATTCGTACCTGGACCAGTCATGTAGGAACTTTCGTTAAAGATAAAACATTAGAAGTATTGGGAATGGAAATATTTAGCAATGGAGAACACGCAATTCTAGGTAATTTCTTTAGTAATTGATAGTACTTTTGAGAACATTACCCTATTTAGAAACAAAAGTAATATTCCTTTTGATTTTCAGGTATCACCCTAAAACATTGAATCCAAAATATTCCCAAAAAGGAAAAATAGATCTGAACATATGTCTACGTTTTTGGGGAGCAATTTTTGCTGCTGCTCCAGGACCGCTGTTAAGAACAACACGTCAAATGGCGTCTGAGGATTACCTCCAAATCCTTCGCATTCTCACAGTTTCCATGCCTATATAAACGGAGTAGTAATACTACTACTCAAATGCGAAGAAATTATATTTGTCCAGGACAACTGTCCCTTCCACAGAGCGCGAAACTCAGGTGATTTTACGAGGACATTCGCACATTACAGTGTTACCCTGGCCACCAAACTCACCAGACCTGAATCCAATACAAAATATTTGCGATTTAATGGTCGAGGAATGGCAGAATGCCAATGAAAGGAATCAAGAGACACAACGCTCACGCCAGGAGGGATGGGCATCTTCGTGTCGGCGCCCTACAGCCTTTCAAAATTAAATAGGGCCAATGAGCCAAAGACTTCAAGGAGTCATTGTGATGGGAGCGAAAATAAATACTGATTAATAGTTAAGTGTGAGTTGAACCGTTCGTTAGGTAATGGTTATGCAATTATCTTGTTTTTGAGTGGGTGGTAACTTTTTTCCTTCGCATTTATTAATGAAGTTAACAGATTATTTGACGAATAGAGAATCTACCACGAATATATTTATTCTCTCTGAATTTATTTAAAATTAAAATCTAAAATACAGAAATTAAAATTTAAAGCATCAAGTTATGAATACAACGGTTTATAAAAAAGTAACTCTTCCATCTTGAATAAATACCTTCGATAAAACTTTTTTTAAATATGCTGGAATACATGATAGATAGCCTGAAACCATTCATCATGATAGATAACTCTAGCTGTACATACATAATTTAAAGTGGATACGTACTACCGTCTAGAAGCATAAATAGTTCAGCACTTAAAAAAAATCAATCTGTCATAAAGAAAATGTACCTTATGTTTGTTTTGCTTACTGTTTTTTGGCTATTTATTTGCGTATACATTAATTCATTTGTATTTGCGCATTCACAGCTCATTTCTTTTTTTAAGCATTGAAAATATACCGCCCAGATTGAAAGGTGCATATAATAATAGAATACGTCTGCATTCCTTAATAAATAAAAAAAAGATTAAACCGTCTTTCATCGTGGTGTTAAGCATCGTAGGTTATGGGGAGGGAGGTGGACAACGGGTGAATCCCAGGACCTTGCCTGAGTGCCAAAGGAGGATCGAAGCCAAGAAGATAACGGAAGGAAAGAGAAAGAATGCAGGCAAACTACGGCGAGTGCGAGAGAGTTCAATGGGACGTTTCCAATGCATACGAGGTTATCTAATGCGCCTCCGTTCTCGTGACCAGCGCGAAACGCTCGGGGCAGGCAAGCGGACGAGAATCCACCACCGATTCGGACTATAACCTAACCTACTGTGTTTGAATTCTACTACTTCCACAAACTTTCGCCTGATACTTTAAAATCTAACCTACTGTGTTTGAATTTCCCTCGTCATGGCCAACACTTAAAAATAATATGCCATCATAAAGGAAAGCAATTATCTTTCAGGGCGATTGTGGCGGCGCTCCGTTTGTTGGGAAACTTGATTCCCCCAGAGTAAAATGTATTTTATTAAAATGGTCGAAGAAAGGTGTTGGCAAAACGAACAAATTTTTCCTAATCCCTCCCCCCTCCTCCCCATCTCGTTCACAAAGCCCAACCGTGACTACTTATCTTGGTACGTCCTTACCCTCTACCTCTCCATTACCCTCCCCTAATGCTGCCTCCAATATTGAGACGACAGCCTTCTAAGCAGCCGACTCTTTCAACTCCCTCTCCACACCAACTGCATCACCCCACTACTACTCTGAAGCATATTATATCTAGGTGTAACAGGACATTTCTAACAAAATGTTGTTGGTACCTGAAGATTGTTGATTGAGTTGAAACGCTTTGTAAATTATGCGTTCGGAGGAAATAAATAAGTTTTATGGAAAAGTGCAAGTTTCGATACATTGAGCTAGACTTCCTTTCACTACGTCTCGCCAAATATCATTAGTTTTATTCCACTCAACAAGCCAACCACTATATTTCGCACCTAGTTCATGAGAAACTTAGCAACGAAAAGCTTGACCACAATTCGATTAAATATTGTCGCAATAAAACTACGACACATGATGAAACGGACATTACTGAGATTTTTTTCAATTTTATCTTTAATGTCAACTTTGTATATTTCAATGTTATTGTGTTTTAATTAAACTCATGTTGTTAATATGTGTTAAACGCATGTTATGCATAGAGGTGCGAGTTATATTGTTGTCTTCAAACCAACGCGGGCCAAATGTCTGTATTTTCACTCGAGAAATCGAAAATTTAGGGTGAGAAAAGGTAGTATGTGGTGAAGAGAGTACATTATCCTCCCACTAATTGTTTTCGCCTATTGTAGGTAGGGGAAAACCGGAAAAGGAGCGAACCCCACCAGGGCACAACGTCCGAGGGCCATGAACCCACAACCCTTAAGTCTAAGGCAAGATGACGGTGAACTCAACACTTTCCGGCGTTACTCGGTGGAACCACTGCATCATGAACAGTAACAATAACTTTGCAAGCTCCACAAAAAATATTTATCGGTACAACCGGTTCCGCCAGTATCCCTGAAGATGCCGTAACTGGCGGAACCGGTTGTGCCAATAAATATTTTTTGTGGAGCTTACATAGTTATTGTAACTGTTAATGAAGTTGACGATGGTTTGAAAATCGATCGACCGAGGCGGGAGGCGAGGTGAGGCGTAGTTATAACACACGACAGAAAAGACCACGGTTTAATGGTCCCACACATTGAATGGGACCAACTAGTCAAGAGAATGGGAGCGGGCTGGCTGAAACTTGAAAATATTAGATGGGTGAGGCCGACAATAAAGATTTCGCTCGGAAGTTTGTAAGGCCAGCCCCAACTTCATACTTCCAGCGGATCGATTATGTGAATGTCATTGGCGTCATAAGTATTGTTCATATGAGGCGGTGTCATACCTATGACGGCCGGCGAAAAGGAGCGATTTTGTAAATCAAGTCGTAAGCGTCATTACTAGTCACTGCCGTCATAGCGCATGGCGCTTGAAAAACCCCGTCATAAAGCCACGGAATAGGAGTGTTTTCGTGGATCACCAAGGATATCAACTTCATTACATTCAGAGGGTATCGCGATATTATGTTGTGTATGAGTAGTCATACAACACTAAATTCTCACTCACACAATGTGCTGCATAGTGAATACCTAGTTACAAGGATGTTTGTTACAATTTGGTTAATCAATTGAACATTTACGAGATTTTGCATAACTTATTTAAATATAGATATGAATTATTTTAGCTAGATGAGCATTTAATTAGCGAATGAAAGAGCTGCGAACATCAAACCTATTGAGTATAGACAAAGAAATTGAATACGACGAGCCTCCAAAGAATTGGCAGAGAGAAGGAAGAAAAAACATCTTTGTTTCGAGTTTCTCATGCCTGAGAAAAAACTCTCAGGTTTCATCGTTAAGAATCTGGCCCCTGAAGAAGTCACCGATCCCTATAAAAACATGTATTTCGTCTCTCCTTCACGAATATTTTAAACATGGATTACTAGATGAAAGGATAGGCAACTGTGCCCCAAAATATGAAAATGTATCCCCAATAAGCACAGACTTCTATTTTGGGGATAAATACAATGCGAGAAACATAACTATTATGCTCCCCACGTAATGGGAACAATCTCTTCAAATCTTGAGGGATGACCAGGACAAGAGGCAATTGACAAAAATTAAACCCACGGAAGGCAACAATGTATACCAGCACTTGTCAGATACCTAGCTTCCATTCAATCTAGAGCGCTAAGCACGTCGTAGCACTACAGCGCACCTGTCTTCATTCGCTACAGACCCTGCGCACTAGGGTTTTTCTTGGTGCGTCGACGGCTAGAGTCATTTGCACCGTGCGCACTAGGTAGCGCACTTCAAAACAGATCAGGAGCATAGTTGATATACGCTAAACAAAAAAAACGTCGATAATGACATCCGTGATTGTTGTCAAGTATGTTTATTTTCAGTAAAGGCGGCAAACATGCATAATGTAAAGTTTTTAATTACTCAGCGACAAAAAGCTAACGTTTTTAAATACTTACTATGAACGAATTCATTAAATTTAAGCTAAACATTCAGCTGCGACTGTTGATCAACCACAGAATACAACCTACCGCCAGGTTATAAAACATTTCATCGTCCCATTCAACGTCGTTGAATGGAAAGCCCCCGGCGTCATCTTTGCATGAAAACTAAACAAAATAATACGCTATACACCTCTGATTAAAATTGCTAAGCAATATATATGGGGATCAACATTAGTTGGCGCATTCTACCGCAGAGTATCTGAAATCTCTCACATAAATTGTCCAGAGTATTCCTACACCAGTGACGTAGCCAGCAGGCCAATTCAGTAAATGTCATAGGCGTCATAAGGGTCTTAGCTATTACGGGGAAGAAAAGAAGGCTACGGCGTTTTAGTAATCACAAGGGATTCCGTAAGCCTCCGTCAAAAGGTTTATTCCGGAGGAGTCGTTCACACCGTGCGAGCCGTTCGTGAACGAGACGAACCAATTAAAAACGCCGACACATCTTCTTTCAATTCAAATAATTTACTAGCCGAAAATCAGACAACAATTGGCGCCTTATGAGCGTGCGTTTCAAGCATGAAAACAAATTTCATAGTTTAATCTTATGTAATAACATATGCAAAATAATATACTATCTTATCAGTAATTATGATAAAGTGCCCATATTTTGAGCAATATCACTAATAAGGGCAAATTTGTCCAACATTCGGTACCTATATGCGTTGAAGAATCCCGGAGAGGTCTCGTGATGAATATTAGGTCAATATTTGCGGTACTAATTTGAACAAAAGTAGACGAAAACTATCTGTATTTCTGCATGAAGTTGTTTGTTTGAAAATTGTGCCTTATTTTAAAGTGTTTAGAGCCCAATAATGTGATAGAACGAATATAGTTCGTGGGAGTAGTAATAACCCGTGCTCATTTGCATACCTATTGCGTTATCGTTCACAAGTATTTTTAATAATCGTCCATGTGAGACGTGCTAAGTATCACGTGAAACTGGACCGCATACACTAATACGCTAGGAACATCGATGACATGAAGTGAATTCAATACTCAACGAAGTGAGAAATCCCTAATATAATTACCAATATGCGAGGAACAGCAATGAAATAAAGTGAATTCCATACTCATCTGTGAAGTGAGAAATCCCTCACCTAATTACCGATATGCGAGGAACATCGATGAAATAAATTGAATTCCATACTCTTCAACGAGGTGAGAAATCCCTCGCATATAATTACCAATGTGCGAGGAACAGCGATGAAATGAAGTGAATTCCATTCTATATTCAACTAAATGAGAAATGCCACAAATATAATTACCAAACCAATTATCGTAGCGAAATAGGTAAGCACTTAATAATAGCATAATAGTGAGTCAGAATTATGGTGTTGAAAAACTATTTTCATACACAACGTAATTTGGCGATACCTCCGAGCATGAACATATGTAAACATGCCACCGAGCAAGTTGGTACAAATACAAACGATCATGTTTTATTCCAATAGTGTATAATGAAAGTACCATTTATTGAAGCTACACTCTCTGTAAATGCAAACTAAATTGAGTCCCGTTACCTTGGCCTACAGCCCAATTGTCGACTGACGCTGCGACTCAGTGATGGGCACTAATATTGTAATATAAAGGTACCTATATTTATGCATGGTATCATTATAATGACTAATTAATATATTTCATGGTATTATTTACTCGGACAAAAGTGAAAGAGGCTAAAACGGTATTCATAATACGAAACTAATTTCAAATATACGCGGTAAATTTTGCTCACATAAATGTTTTGTTTATAATTATAGATATATAGAACTTATAAGTTTAAAAAATAGTTATTGTACATATTTATACATTTATGCAAGCAAAATTTACCGCGTATACTTAAAATTAGTTTCGTGTTATGAATACAGTTTTAGCCTCTTTCACATTTGTCCGAGTAAATATGATGTTTTTATATACAATAAATGGATAACTGACGGTGATAACATATAAATATCATAAGTAATGAACAAAAATACTCCTGTTCAGTGACCTAATGACGGCTAACACGGAGTCTCCCGGCCGTATTAAGTTATGGAGGAAAAAAAGCACTTACGACGGCTATGACATTTAAATAATCGCTCCTCTGACGAATCCGTTACAGCTAAGGCGAAACCATCATAATTCCCGTGTTATGACGCCTATAACATTTACAGAATTGACCTGCAAGGTGGATCCATGGGGTCGGACCCCGATGAAATTTTGAATTATTATTTTGAAGTGGCACTAAAGGAGAGAGTTATCATTGCTTTTCGAACCAAGCATGTTGTATTCGATCATTCTTTAGTTTGAACAACTATTTTTTTTTTAAATACTTGTCGCCTCTGCCGGTTATCCCTAGGCCATGGGCCCCAAATGACTCCTATAGCAAAAAGCTACGTAGCTCTTCTGAGAGAACAGAGGGCAATTTCCAGGATTGGAACGCACTTTTCAATAACAAGTAAGGTTGTTAAAAATCACTCATGTACGGAAAAGAAATAGACATGCAATTCATCTGAGGCCAGTTCCAATATTTCAGAGGTCTAAGTTACAATATCGTTATTTATTACAGTTACTTTTCAATGTCATGCCTTCCTCCATTGATTCCCCTGCGCAACTGGTTCCTTGAGATAGAAAATCGGGGGGCTAAGATCACGCAACCGTACCATATGCCTTTGCGGCCAGAACTTGTAAACATTTAATGGCTTGATTCGAATAAAATTGCCTCATTACTCACACACTTTTCGAGAAAATATACACTTTCGACACTCACAAATATCACAAGTAAAAATTTCTGGCAAATTTCAATCCCGGCAAAAGAAATTTATCCTGGCTTCCCACACGTTGATTACAGACTACTAAGGTACATATATTCATTTCACAGCCGGTAGTTACCATTTACGACACATATTCACTTACCTCAAATACTGCAGTTGACACTAGAATGTTGAATTAAGGTCTTCTCATTTACTTTTAGCCCTTTCAGCAGATAAATTCCTCAAACATTTCCGTGATAAAGTTTACTCAACACTCCAGCCATCTTGCCTTCGAGGATTTCACCGGTGCCCTCTAGGTGCAAGAGGAGAACATTAAAAACAAATGAAAGAGGTATAGCAGACTCCGACGATTCATGCCGCAACTTTTGTATCTCCAATGGGAATGGTAACTTCATGGCTTCACAAGGTATATCTGGTAGACATTCTTTGCTCTCATGCTTTTTCAGTTTTTTTTTATAGTGCACTGAATTAAAATTTTATTTCAAAGCACAAATGACGAATATCCTCCGAAATGAACACATTTTCTTTATCAATCAGTTCACTATAATGTCCCGAAACGGAGCATAACGAGTTTTGAAGGGAACAAAATCGGGACGTTGTTCACAAGCGTTAAGCCAACGGTTTACAGTCATTTTACTCTTTGGCAAAAACAAAGACGACATTATTTCTTGCAGATGCGGCGGTTAGTATTAGTACGTACCAAACTCTGGAGTACTGAGTTCGAATCTCGTTGCTAGTTGGGTAGCAGAACTCCCGCTAAGTAATTCCTCTAGACCCACTGCGGAAAGCTTTCGAGGATCCGTGATACAATTTGATACATTGTCTGCGATTTACACATTCCTCACCGTACACTTGTCGCTGTGTATTTCTTCGTGCAATGGACACCGGACCTGAACGGAGACATCCGGAGACTTTGTAGAGTCACCCGGGACTAATTATCCAACCGGGTGGGACACCGAGATGGACCCTTCAAACCGGGATATATGGTAATCTGTACATATTTTTGGCTCCGAAGTCTGAGTACAACAAAATTAGTACGGACATAAATCCTTAAAATCTAAGTCTAGGAACCACTAAAAAAGCGCCCCCGAGATAGGTTCTTCACGGAGACAAAGCATAGTTTGGCAGCGCGCGGGTCTAGAGCGAACCACTCGTTTTCATAGATAGGCCAAGAAAAATAGACATTTTTCAAAAAGTAATTGATTCCTGCCAATTGAATATTGGAAAGGGTTTGGAAGGTGCCAAGGAACGGATATGACCAAATTGAGTTACTAAGAAATTCCGCCTTCGAAATCAGATTAATAATTTTCGATGAAAAACACTGATTAGTCCCTTGGAGGCAAGGTATTCGTTCTACAGCGAAATAACTTGAGTAATGGTTGCAGGTAATAAAAAATTATACAAAAGGAGCCCTGTTATGTTCAATTTGGTTTAAAACTTAATTTTCAAATGAAAAATTGACGTTTTTGTTCGCTGTTTATAGTAATACAACATTATTCTACTCGTGCTTGATACTCAGGTGAAAATTGAAATATACCTCAAGGGGTGCTGAGTATCTAAGTGTGCAAAATATGAACATGAAATATTTCATAGAGTATGCAAAAATCGAAATGATTATCTCAAAATGGCCCAAACTGACCCCTAAGTCCCAAGCTAAGGGCAGTCCTACAGCAAACCTAAAGGGTGCGTTTTGAAGCTAATATGAATTTAGGTAAATATATGATTTTTTATGAGTTTAATAAAGTAGGTACAGCAAAAATGTTTTAAACGTGTAATGTAGAAACTGCACCAAAAAAATTTCTAACTCAATTTCCTCAATAACTACAATAATAATAATAATATTCTTTATTCACCTTTAGCATAAATACATATGATAGGTGTCGTCAAGGTATGGTACATGTGAATAATTGCGTTTAAAATTTATTCAAAATTATAATTGAGTCAAAGAAACATCTCATAATTGAGGAACATAACAAGGCAGATCATGTCAATACACTTAATGAAACAATAGACCTTAGAGTTTTAGGCTGGAGAAATCTAGGTTATAATATTCCTCTAGGGAATATAATGGGTTGGATGTAAGCCAATCTCGGAGAGCCTTACAGAAGCCCACACTAGAGGCTGACTTGGCAGAAGTTGGGAGCCTGTTGAAAAATTTGATCGGTAGGCCATCTACTTTGTATGTTTTATCGAGCCTACAGAGTGGTATATCCATGGAATTTTTGGCTCTGGTGTCATGACAGTGGACATCAGCCCTTGTTGAGTACATGCTCAGATTTTCTTTAATATGTACTAATGAATGGAATATAAACTGATTGTAAACTGTCATGATTTGAAGATTTTTGAAGAGAGGTTTGCAGTGTTCTAGGGAACATGCGTTGACTAAAATTCGTACAGCCTTTTTTTGTAGTATAAATATGGATTTAGTGTCAGAAGCATGTCCCCACAGTCTTATACCATATGTAATATGGGAATGAAAAAAAGCATAATAGGCATTGAGTAAATAGTCCTTACTTACATATAGCTTCAACTTCCTGAGCAGGAATAAGGCTCGTGCCAGTTTCTTACTGACGTGTAGAACATGAGCATTCCAGGTTAATTTGGAATCTAAGTGAAATCCCAGCAATTTCACAGAGGTAGTTTCTTTGACAGCTGATTTTAGAGAGCATAGAAGAAACTGGGTTTTATCAGGATTCAAGAAAAGATTGTTGGCGGAAAACCATTCATTCGCCTTTTTGATGATGGCTGGAAGTCTGTTCATGGCATCAGAGTGATTAGAGGAGTTATGTAGGAATGTAGTATCATCAGCGTAGAGCACACAGTTAGTAGTCATATTTGGGCACAGGTCATTGATCATGACCAGGAACAGGAGGGGTCCAAGCACTGAGCCCTGGGGTACACCATATTTAACATTTAAAGGTTTTGACATTTTACCATTCACATATACTGACTGCCTACGATCGGATAAATAGGAGAGCATAAATTTTAGTTAGACATCTTTAAATCCATAGTATTTAAACTTATTCGCAAGAATGGTGTGATCAACACAGTCGAAAGCTGATGAGAGGTCACACAATGTAAGTGCCAGGCACTGTTTCTCTTCAAAAGCCTTAATTATGTACTTTATAACATAATCAACAGCTTGAGTAGTAGACTTATGAGGTCTGAATCCAAACTGTGTTGGTGTAAAAAGGTTTAAAGTTTCAAAGTGATCCAGAACCTGAGCATATACAATTGTTTCAATAATTTTGGCAAGTGGAGAAATAATAGAGATGGGGCGGTAGTTATTCGGAAGATTAATATCACCACGTTTGTGGATAGGAATAACTTTAGAATACTTTAGATGATCAGGAAAGTAACCAGACTGAAGGCAAGAGTTAACAACATTAGCGAGGGGGTATGCTACCCAGTTAATAACTGATTTGATTAAATTATTTGAGAGCCCATATACATCAGTACAGTTAGAGTTTTTAAATTTTCTGACAATTTTAACAATATCTACCTGAGAAACTTCTTTCCATTTGAAAACAGAGTTGGTGGAGGGAGTATTTTGTAATAAATCGCTGGCTGTGTTGGGTGGTGATTTATGAGCACTATTGATATCAGCTATAATGTTTTCTATTGAACAAATAAAGACATTATTAAAAGTTTCTGAGTCAATTGGTATGTCACTAGATTTACTACTTAATCCTATTTCATTTTTAATAACAGACCAAGCTGCTTTACATTTGTTGGGGGCACTATTGATGTAATTATCATAAGCATAGCATTTGGCCAATCTTAACTCTGTATGGTATTGCTTCTTTTGAATGTTATAGACCTTTTTAAGCTCCTCGCAACCGCCTAACTTGAACTGTTTATGTAAACTTAGCAAATTCCTTCTCTTGTTGTCAAGATCTGTGTTGAACCATTTTGCCCGTTTGTGGGACTCAAGTTTCAGCTGAATTAGCTTCATTGGAAAAGCATGCTCAAACAATAGTAAAAAATGGCTAATAAAGGCTGCAAATTTTCCCTGGCCATCAGTATCAGGGAGCAAGGTATCCCAGTCAGAATTACTTAACAAGTTTATAAACTCATAAGTATGATGAAAATTCATTTGTCTAACATACATGGTTTTGGGAGTTTTTATATTATTACCGGGACCCAGCTTTGTGTGCCATGTAAAGGAAATCGCTAAATGATCGGAGAGCATTGGGTCAAAGACTCCAAGGGTATGGACGGACTTGTCAATATTGGTTATTACATTGTCAAGACAGGCACTCAACCTGGTGGGTTCAGAGTTAGCACAGTATAGATCATAGGCCCTTAGAAGGATGCCTATTTGGACATTATTCCTTGATGGACAGCCCATATCAACATTTAAATCAGTACCTATCACAATGTTAGTGTGAAAATTCTGAAAATAAATTAAGACCTTCTCAAGTTGTTCACAGAACAGATCAAAATCTCCCTTAGGAGAACGATAGATATATGCAACAATCAATCTAATACCCTTGAGGTGTATGGCAGCTACTTCAAAGTGCATATCAATGCAAAATTGATTTAAATCAAGGGGCTTACATACTAGGTTGTTTGATACAAATAGGCAAGCACCACCATTTTTTGTTGACTGTCTGCAGTAAATGGAACTAAGATTGAAACCTTGTAGTTGATAGAGGTCAGTTTCATCCTCGTGTAGCCAATGCTCTGTTAGACACAAGATATCATACTTTCTAGATTCAAGCAAATGCTCAATTTGACAGATTTTGTTCCTAATACACTGCACATTGAACACTAAAACATCAATGTTTTTGTTGCTAGAGCTATGGCTTATACGGGTCTCACTTTCACAAGAAAACAATATTATTATCCATTACGTAGTATGTGAAATACGGGTAGTAAGCTGTGTAAAATATAGCATATAATGGTTTGATGAACCAATAATAGTGATTTCACTGAACTGAACACACACGTCACATTGAAAATATTTTAAACATATATGTTACTCATGGATGAAAACGTTTTATGATCCCCGAATGATGCAAGTATGTGTATATGAGTATACATAACGAAATCCACATTTTTCATGGCCATATCATGAGTTTTCTGGTAACATAACAGCGAAAAAGAGAGAGCATTAAGGGAGATTAAGGGTAGAAAAGCCGTGGGAGCAGATAACCTACCCTCGGAGTTACTGAAGAATCTAGGTAGCAAGGGGAGACGATCCTTTTTCGAACTTATTCGTAGGATCCACGATCGTCCACCTCGAGGTAGGAGTGTGGCTAGAGGATTTCGTGAGAACAGTATAACCTATTCCGGAGAAGAAGAAAGCGTCCGAATGCGAGGAGTATAGAACAATTAGTTTAATTTCGCATGCGGCAAAAGTTATACTTAGAATATTAAATAGAAGGTTGGAGTGTGGAGCAAACTACTATTTAGGCGATGACCAGTTTGGGTTCAGGAAGGGGAGAGCAAATTGGGACGCGATTACGGTAATGGGAACACTTATAGATAGAAACAGAGTATAATCAGGACGTTTTCGCTTGCTTTGTAGATTTCTAAAAGGCGTTTGACAGAGTAAACTGGGAGAAACTAATGTAGATACTGGGGAAAATAGGAATAGATTGGCGTGATAGAAGACTCATCCGAAACTTATATTGGCCCAGAGGGCTCAGGTAGTTGAATGTGGGCAGTTATAGGTCGCGGGATAAGGCAAGTGTGCCCGTTGTCGCCTTTGCCTTCTCATATCTATGCTGAGGAAATGGTAAGAGAGGCATGGGAAGAGCTAGATGTGGGAATCAAAGTTGGAGACCAGCTGATAAAGTAGGTTAGATTCACGGACGACCAGGCGTTGGTTAGTCGTTCATCGAAGGGATGCCTTGCTTGCCGAAGCTTTAGTAGATGCCTTGGAAAATCAGTGCAAGAAATACGGGATGAAGATCAATCATAAGAAAACAAATATAATGAGTTTCTCTAAGATAAAGAAAGCGAGGCTGTTCATAAAAGTAGGAAGACAAAAACTGGAACAAGTAGAACAATGTAATTAATCGGGCATTACGCTAGAATCTTCCTTGAACTACGACCGTGACGTGGTGGAAGAGTTTGTGCGTTCCAATGACCCCTAGTGCTGGACTGGCAGGAGCAAGTACTATTGCTCCTGGTAGGGCAACCCATGCCAGATAGGTCGAGGGGTAGGAGCCAGACGAAAGGTAGTTCCATGATAGTGTCACTTTAAAAATACCGTTGAGTGGCTTGGGAATATCTCTCAACTATCACTTCCTAGAATATGAAAGTCATTCACAGAGAATTGATTCCTGGCAACTACGGGACGCCGCGCCGCCCACTAGGGCTGGTGTCGTGCCCGGCAGCAGGGGAGGCAAGGCCTCCGTGTTCGTCATCACACGAAATCCTTGCACAGCATCATCATCGGCGGATACACGGGATATGAGGGAGAAGAAGAAGAAAAATAGGAAGAGGAGGAGGAAACAGTGGTAAAAATAGGAACTTGGAATGTAAGGACCATGATGAGGGCCGGGAAGCTTGAAAATATTAAGCAGGAAATGGAAAAAGGAAAAATAGATGATTTGGGATTGTGCGAGGTGAAATGGAAGGATAGCGGGGACTATTGGAGTGATAGCCGCAGGGTAATCTATAGTGAGGGAGATGAGAGTCAACGTGGGGTAGGCATGGTACTGAACACAAAATTGGGGCTTAGGGTGGTAAACATTGAAAGGTGAGCGACAGGATACTAGTGGTAGAAATAAAAGCACGACCGACGAATTTCGTACTGGTCCAGGTATACATGCCTACGAGCAACCATAGGGAGGAAGAGGTGGAAGAGGTGTATGAGCAAGTAGAAGAAATAATTAGAGAAGTGCCGGGAAAGATAAACCTGATAGTGATTGGTGACTGGAATGCAGTGGTGGGGGAAGGGAGTGATGGATTAGAAGTGGGAAGGTTTGGGCTAGGAAGAAGAAATGATCACGGTGAAAAGGCAGTTGAATTTTGTAGGAGAAATAAATTAGTAGTGACGAACACTTGGTTTAAACGTCACCCCAGGCGTAGGTACACATAGAAAATGCCGGGTGATACTGGGAGATACCAAGTTGATTATATAATGGTAAGGCAGAGATTTAGGAACAGTGTAAAAAACTCGCGTAGCTATCTAGGGGCGGATACGGACTCAGATCATAACTTGGTGATGATGAAGTGTGAAGTTAGATTCAAAAGGCTTTGTAAAGGTTGGAAGATAAAGAGGTGGAGCCTTGAAGCATTGAAAGGGTTGAAAAGGAGGGAATACCAAGAGCTGGTAGAAAAGAGCATAGGTGAAGCAAAGAGGATGGGAACAATAGAGAGAAGATGGGAGATTATAACAACAGGCATCGCCATGAGTGGCAGAGAAAACAATAGGAACGGTGGAAAAGAAGAGGGTTAAGAAGCAGTGGGTTACGGAAGAAATAATAACGAAAATGGAGGAGAAAAGGATATGGAAAAACGTCAACTCCGACGTAGGCAAGAGGAAGTACAAGGAATTGAATAATAAACTCCGGCGACTGACCAATCGGGCAAAAGAAAACTGGTGGAAGGGATAATGCGAGGAAATGGAAAAGATGCAGGAGGAGGGGCAAGTGGGCGCTTTGTACGCCAAGGTGATTATGTTATCGGGTGGTAAGAGAGGTCAAACGATACCAAAGGTTAAGGACAAAACAGGGAAGATATTAATCGAATAGGAAGATATCCAGGAAAGATGGAGAGAATACATAGAGGAGCTATATTACAGCGAGAATAGACCCTTTAGCCTAGATCTAGAGGATGAAGGAACAATAGATAAGGATAACCTCGGACCAGAGTTACTTGACAGCGAAATAGAGAGGTCATTAAAAGAGATGAAGGGTGGAAAAGCCGTGGGAACCGATAACCTACCTTCGGAGCTACTGAAGAATCTAGGTAGTAAGGGGAGAAAATCGTTTTTCGAACTAATTCGCATGATCTACGAGGAAGGAGTATGGCCAGAGGATTTCGTGAAAACAATATTAATACCTATCCCGAAGAAGAAGAAAGCGTCAGAATGCGAGGAGTATAGAACAATCAGTTTAATTTCTCACGCGGCAAAAGTGTTGCTTAGATTACTAAATAGAAGGTTGGAGAGCAGAGCAAAATGCTATTTAGGCGATGACCAATTTGGGTTCAGGAAGGGGAGGGCAACCAGAGACGCGATTGTGGTAATGAGGACACTTATAGATAGAAATATTAAAGCATAATCAGGATGTTTTCGCTTGCTTTGTAGATTTCGAAAAGGCGTTTGACAGAGTAAACTGGGAGAAACTAATGCAGATACTGGGGAATATAGGAATAGATTGGCGTGATAGAAGACTCGTCCGAAACTTATATTGGGCCAGAGGGCTCAGGTAGCTGAAGTTGGGCCGTTATATGTCGCGGGATAAGGCAAGTGTTCTCGTTGTCGCCTTTGCCTTCTCATATCTATGCTGAGGAAATGGTAAGAGAAGCATGGGAAGAGCTAGATGTGGGAATCAAAGTTGGAGACCAGCTGATAAAGTAGGTTAGATTCACGGACGACCAGGCATTGGTTAGTCGTTCATCGAAGGGATTGCAAGCTTTAGTAGATGCCTTAGAAAATCAGTGCGAGGAGACGTGATAGGAGACTCATCCGAAACTTATATATGGGGCAGAGGGCAACGGTGAGGGTAGCTGACGGTGAATCGGGGTGGGCAGTTATAGGTCGCGGGGTGCGGAAAGGGTGCCCGTTGTCACCTTTACTTTTTAATATCTATGCTGAGGAAATGGTATAAGAGGCATGGGATGAGCTAGATGTGGGAATGAAAGTAGGAGGCCAGCGGATAAAGTCGGTTAGATTCGCAGACGACCAGGCGTTGGTCAGTCGGTCATCGAAAGATTGCAACCTTAAGTAGATGCACTGGAAATGCAGTGCGAGAAATACGGGATGAAGATTAATAATAAGAAAACAAAAGTAATGAAATTCTCTAGGACAAAGAAAGCGAGGCTGGTGATAAGAGTAGGAAGTGACAAGCTGGAGCAAGTAAAACAATTTAATTACTTGGGTATTACGCTAGAAGAAACAGGACATAGTAGCAAAGACATTAGGAGGAGAATAGCGCTAGCGAAGGAAGTGCTCAATGATAGAAGGGAGCTGATGACGGGAACTTTAAGTAAGTATGTAAAAAAAAGAGGCTGGTGAAGAGCTTGATATGGAGTGTGGTATTGTATGGGGCAGAAACGTGGCCTCGAGAAAGGAAGACGAAAATAGGCTACATGCGTTGGTGTGGAGGAGGATGGAGAAGGTGCGGTGGACGGAAAGGATGACAAATGAGAAAGTGCTTGACCAAGTTGGTGAGGAGAGGAAACTTGATGAGATTAGAGGAAGGCAGGGTAGGTGGCTGGAAGCGGTAATGAGTGGCGATTGTTTGCTGAAGGCCGTGATAGAGGGAAGGATGTTGGGCAAGCGGGGAAGGGGAAGAAAGAGAAAAGGTTTAATGGACGGGATGAAGAAAGGTAGGACTTGCGCTGAGATGAAGAAAGAAATACTAGGGTTGCACTGAACGTATGAGAGACTGGTGGATTTGCTCTGACTTTCATCATAGACTGCCTTCAACCGGTAGATTACTCAGATGATGAGTTTTCTGTTCGCGACGGTCTACTCGTATCTTCAGTAATGTCGATGGTGGCGGGGTCAAGTCATTGCCTAATAGTCCGAGGGTCGCAGGTATGGGTCCCGGGTGGGTTCGTTTCCTTAACCCTTGCAGTTTTTTACACACCGATATTCTATTTGTTTTTTTTTTTTTGCTCTTTACAGGATTGATAAATGAACTATCGTGTAAGTTTTGCTGGCATAACAAACAGTGTTGGTTATCATCGTTCGATTCTTCAAACCTTAGCCCATCTTTTTCGCGCTTATTTTGGCATGGGTATTATCATAGAGTAAGTATATATTTACTCTATGGTATTATCTGGTACCTTCTCGGCGTATTTTGGCACTATTTTACGTATTGTACTGACCATTCAAAGCTCAAGGAGGAAAATAAAACCCAGAACGAATGTAAACAAACCCGCAGCGATTCCGGAATTCCTATTCGCGAATGTCGACAATCTGAATTGACGTCATCAAATGTTGACAATTCTACGTCACTGATCCACAGAGTACGGTCGTGACCACCGAGACACTCAAGGCCTTCCTACTCTGCCTTTCTTTTCTCGTGACGTCACAGGAACTGGGCGACTCACGGACAGGTTTCAACGTGCCTGTTATACCCTAACGACCACTAACGACCCTAACCCTGGTTCAGTCATACTGCATGAACGAAAGTTGTCGGTGTTGAGGGTGTTGAGCGAGTGAGTGAAGAGCGAGATATTGTGATTAGAGTGGAGTTTACAGTGTATATTTTTATTTACACAGAATCAATAGTGTACCATCATGGTGTATAAGTGTTGTGTTCCATTGTGCAGAGGGAATTACGACAAGGATACGAAGGTTTGTGTGTTCCAGTTTCCCAGCGATGAAGCACTGAGGAAGAAATGGACGAACGCCATTCCGAGAAAGAATTTTCAACCTACCCAGCACTCTAAAGTAAGTATTTTGTAAGCGTGCATATTATCTTTTGTGCATTATATTATTATTATGCATACATATCATCGTTTAAGTTTTTAACACAAGTAAAACTTACTTAGTTTCACAGAACGACCGATTTGGTCGTTTGTTCGACATCATCGGTTCTTGATCTTGAATAATCGACGAAACCTGTCGCTCAAAATAGAAATTCAATGGAGCACATAAGGTTTTTACTTACGATATCTATCATGAAGTTGTACAATGCGTAGCTTAATACTATTGATTTTTTAACGCTATCTCTGAGCCAAATCATCATAGAGAGTGGCTAAAAGGGCAATGAGGAGACGAAGGATGATACGCTTCATTATTTTTTTTCTGACTTAATTTCGCATTATTAAGAATTATTGTTTTTAGTTAGTATGTTATAATATTAAAACGTGGTGATAGCGGAAATTTTAAAACTGCAATAATTCCTGCAGTCGTTGAGACCTCGATGGGAACCATTGGTCATGTTGGTTATTTAAGGAGAGGGAATTTTAACTCCTACAATATCATGCGGAATGGCTGCTTATGTTTGCAAAGGTCTGAATATGTGTACTGAAGCAATAGAATGTATAAATGTAAATTTTACGTTGTAATTATGAGAAAGGTTCTCACTTCAATGGGGAAATGATCAGAAGATACTTAAGTATATTGTTTTATAATTAAGGTCGATGCGGTAGACTTTTTGCAATGGCTTTACATTTGCTGGGTGTTCATTGCTCATCAATAAGAATTTGGAGAACATTCCTCTCTGTTAAGTTTGACCATAGTGTTATCGCTGCTTGAACATTTATTGCGCGTTGCCGCGACAATTCGCTCGAAGATTTGAGCTGAAAGGTTTCTCGGTCTAGTTGATCGGTTTTTTTTCAGATTGATATTTAAGAAAACTATATTAAGCAAGAGCTCAACCCTACAAAATCATTGCGAGAATATGTTTGAGAGATTTAATAATCAGTCATGCGGCTGGTATTAGCGATTTATGCTAATGCATCAATAGTCGTAGGTACACTAACTTTAATAGGGTATAGTGTAATGGATGTTGGTGACTACTCACCTCCTGTCACACACTCTTGAGGTGGCTTGCACGGTATTTTGTAGATTTGCTTACGTTGAATGATAGCACATAAAGGAACAGCATAATAGAAAGTCAATCCTTAATTAATGAAAAATTCTCAGGCATTGAATTTACTTTAATATCATTATTCTCTTACCAGTTCACATTAGATGAGTAGTGTTTAATCTTACTTTTCATATAGTTATTTCCTGATTATGTAATTTGAAGTAATCTGGTAGATTAGAAATTATTATCCTCATCTAATTACACAACTTTTTTCAAGGTATGTCAGCTGCACTTCAGTCCAGAGGAGGTTTTGTGGGAAACTACATACTTCGACGAGAGGTCTGGGAAGAGTGTGACTGCACCACTGTACCGCCCTAAATTGAAGGAGTCAGCTGTTCCACATATATTCCCCAAGTGTCCTACTTTTGGAATTTAATTGTTAAGGTGGATTATATTCTTTTCCTTCATATTAATAATGAAGGCGGCCTAGTGTTGACTCATGCCATGACTATTGACCAAGATTTAACTGTGAAAATATATAAAGACATGTTGAAATCACTGCTGCTGGAAAATTTAACCTACCATTCAAAGCATCATTTATGTATGAAATATATGAATTATTAGATATATTAGAAACCACCTGCCAGGTCAATATTAGCAATAACTTTTCTCATATATCCAAAGCCATTGATCAAATAAAAATAATTGACAGTGAAAATGAAAATTTTTCTTCTTTTCTGACCAAATCCAATTTCTTCAAAAGAAGAAACAAGGTCCAAGGTATAACTCAGACATGATTGTCTTCGCTTCCATGTTTTTCCTTATCTCTCCCCACGCTAGAAATTCTCTAGAAATAACTGGGTAAATGAAAAAAATGATGGAGTCTGCATGCAATTTCCTGATTTTGACAACTCCACCATAAAGCATTTAGCATCGTTCGACACGCTAAGGAAATTGTATAACCTTGAGGCTGGTAAGCTATTGAAGTATGGCTATGGTATAAATAAATGGCAGAAATGGTATAAAGAATGGCATAAATAAATTTGCTGGGAAGAAGGGGGCAAAAGGGTACAGAGAGGTAGTCACGTAATGTGTATTCTCAGCTCTTGTGAAACACAAGAGGGTTTGGTGAGTACGCTATGAAGTTGATAATCTACAGAAGTAGGTTCATTGTGGTGCCTAAAACTTTGTGTAATCTTTTCTTCGGGGTGGCACATGCCTGATATTATTTGGTGTTGGAATGAAAATCCCCATCATTCCTAAAGACACCATTTAATTAGCTGTGTCTTTTACAATGATTTGGTGTGGAGAATGCCCTTGACATGCAGTGGTGGAAAGTAGTCATATCCTATCAGTTGTACCTAAATTTCTTCCTCTCCGATGAGGATTAGCAGTAAATACTTTTACGTAATCTTTCCTTAGAAAAGAGCTGGAAATGGCCTATTCTCATGTCTTTCCTCATCCTAATATGGTGTTTAAGAGTAGTTGTTAATTAGGCAGGTGAAAATCTTTTCTTCAAGGGTGGCACATGCCTGATATTATTTGGTGTTGGAATGAAAATCCCCGTCATTCTTAAAGACACAATATAAAAACTATTTTGATGGTATATATTTTCTTGTCCTTAATCCCTACATGCCAGAATATTATTTCAAGTTTACTTTGACGCGCAGGAGAATCCGCTTATTAACGATTTTTAAAATAGGCAGCGGTTTATTGAATGACTGAAACAAGAATGTTTGCAATCCACTTAAGTCTATTTCACGTATGCTCTTCGTAGTTTAATCGAACAGCGTTGTTTCGCGGACTGGGTGGCACGGCGTAGTGTTATAGCGTTATCTGTGTGCTGCTACCTGCCTCGGCGACTCCGCCCAGACCTCGTGACGTCACGGCAGAGTAGAGAGGCCTTGAGTATCTCGGTGGTCACGGTACGGTACGGTGTACCTATGTCGTCACATCAGGCGCGCGGTCCGTTTGTGCGCAAGGATAAATTATGATTCGCTTACCCTTTAAAAAGTGGGGAAAGTATATCAGTAGAATTTTGGACTTAGGCTTTTTGGGTACCGAAGTTACATTTGCCGTGGTTCACAAAATTTGCACAAATACTCAGAAAATCTGTGCAAATGGTCGGCCTGCGAACTTAATCAGCTGACCAACTTTTATATTCGCGCATCTAGCTTTTTCCAAGTCTCTATTACCATTTATTCGGGATAAATTTAAATAATCAAAGGCAACAATGGGAACCCTAACCCTACCTATGCAACATGTAACTGCCCATCCTGATTTTACGTCATCCACCTTTAGCTGTGCCCTATGGATCATGTACAGAAGGACGGCACTTATTTTTAGAAATTCGAGAAGCGATGGAATTCGTATGCTAAAAATTATCGCTTTAGTGAGAAAACAAATTTTTCAGCCTGATAGCTGCAAGACCCGCGCGCCAGGCGTTTAAGGTTAGCTGGATCAAGATAACCGTTTCTTTTTGGGTGAAACCACTGTCTCTTAGATAATTACGTCATTTTTGAGACGCTTAGGGACAAAAATGTCAACTATTTAGGCGTATCACCACGACTTCATAACAGGGGCGGCAACAGAGGTTCGGGGAGGGCACCAGCGGCTCTTGGGGTATGGAACACCCCCCAGGGGGGTTCATGGGTCTCGTCCAGGAAATTCGTAGCAAACTATGAGCAAAATGGCGCGTTATAAGTGGTTTGGAAGCAAAAGTTTGCCTTTTACAAAGAGCAAGTTGTTACTAAATGCATATTTCCCTTTTAGATTACCACCAAGCTTCGACTAATTCCAAAATTATTTTGATTTACATTCACATTCAGCTTGTGGTTTTAAAAACCGTTTTAGTTTATATACAATTTAACTGGATTTTAAGGTCAAATAACCAGAACTTCAGTAATATAAAAAGCAACAAAATAATTTAGGTTTTTAATTTAAGGTCTATGACAAAGAAATACGCCGGGTTTTGGGGGGGGGGGGGCAAATTCCCCTACTACCCCCCCTTGGGGCCGCCAATGCTTCATAAATATACCGGATATACCCTGCACATGCTTGGTTTCGCTTGATATACAGCACCAGGCTCAAATAATGATAGAAGGGCAAAGTGCCGAGCGGGTTCTATTCACCTCCCTCATCCCCCGACTCCGGGCACTGTAGAGTACTGTCATTTGACGTCACAAGCGTGTGCATGTGTAAACAATGATTTACAGTGAGCTGAACAGATGTAGGTTTGAAGTTGAAGGTTGCGTTGGAAACTATGGCAATATCCCAAAACGCACCATCCACTTCCAAATGAAGCTGCGGAAGAGAAACCGAGACTAAATGTATAATGTCACTTTGAAAATATACTATAAAATAAAAATATTTTCTAAAAGCCAGCTTTACGAAAATTGCATCCTCAGAGTCATTGGGTATTTAGGATTTATTTTGCATCTACCAGTATATTTGGCCTTTTGCCTACACCCCGATGTCTATTACGCTCCGACAGATGTCTCATTGTAAAGAAAGATTGAATCATTATCTTGGGGCTGGGTCTTAATCGAGACTTGGTTCACAGCACTAAATTCTCAACCACAACCTTGTAACATCCTGTACTTCTAAAAAAACACAAATAAGTAGTGTGAGAAGGTGAATGAGAAGATTACGAGGGTTAATGGAAGGATATATGGGTAGACGTCCTAATTAATGGCTCCGAGGATGCCATTAATGTCAAACAAATTACGATCTGACGATGAGTCTGCATCCACCCCCAGAAAGCCACGTGAGTTTTTAACACTATTCCTAAACCACTGCATCAGGGGCGAGGGCCCAGCCACATTGACACACCGGTTCCCGTAAGTTTACCTAAGTTAAGCAATGTTAGGCCCGGACGGCGGTTGGATGGGTGGTGACCATACATACCTTCACTATGGCACTCTTGTCCCCTGTCTGCGTGTAGCAGACAGGCATATATGGGGTTGGCACAATGGAGTAAGAAGGTCTATGTGCCAGGGCTTCTGTTGAAGGCCCCCCCCTGCACATAATCTATCTAAACCACTGCATCACCATCTCATATATATATGTATATAATCAATCTGATATCTCCCATTATCCTCTGGCATTTTCCATGAGTACCTTCATCGGAGGTGTGTTTGTTTCTAATTTTTTTCTCCAACAAATCTCGACTTCCTTCTCACAGCGGTCATAATTCTTGCCCTGAGCCAAGACCACCAAGATATTCTGTATATCTTGGTGGCCTAGCCCCAGCCCACTTCAAATCCATTCCAATCCTCCCCATCACCACGTTCCAGTCACCCATCACTATCAGGCTCTTCTGGTCCAGGACTTTTTAAATTATCCCTTATAGTTACTTATATACTCCATCCACCTCTTCCTCCCTGATTACTAGTAAGCATGTATACTGAGACCACAATTAAATTGGTTGGGTGAGCTTTTATTTCAATTACTGGTATCCTGTCGCTCACCTGTCTCATGTTTACCGCCTTCTTTTCCAATTTTGTATTCAATACCATAGGTACCCCACGTCAACTCTCATCTTCCCAACCATAAATTAGGTACCTACCTTTAAACTAAAGATTTTTGTTTATCAATATAAGCTATAAAACAAATGTTGTACATGGAAGTTTATTGTGATTATTTTCGTGTATTCTTGCATTATGGGGCTTTAAACCACTTATTTAAACCGTGAAATAAAATTAATTTTACCAATAATGAGATTTTTTATAGTTTTCACAAAATAATGCCAATTTTGTCGGTTTTAATATGCACCATGGACATTTTTTTCGTCAAAGTGAATAGTACAACACAAAGATGAACATAATTGTGCGATTTATGTTTAACTTTAAGAAGTTATAAACTATAGTGTGACTGGTCAGTTGGTGCTATAAACCACCCGCAGTGAAGGGTTCGGTCTCCTTCAAAGCCGAAGCTTGGACTCAGAGATCAGGTGCCTCCCAGGCAGTGGCGCCATATATATGGACAGATCTTATATGTATATGTAAATACATTCTGGCAACTACAGGACTCAGGCTACTGGGGCAGGTGTCATGCCTGGCCATGGTGGAAACAAAGCATATGTGGTCTATGGTACATGAAATACTTATGTAGCAGTAGAGAGAAATGTAGTCAAGAGAATATACCTACCAAAGAAGATTAAAATAGAAAATGGATATGGAAAGTATGGACTTTGCTAAGGGCAGAAAAGCACTTTAAAAAGTTAATTGATGGTGCCATGCTAAAATTACAATTGAGGAAAGCACTGTGGGACAAACTCAATTTTTCAATATCATTCAACAAAAATAAAGAGGAAATAACACAAAATTATAATTTGATAACAATGAATTTTATTTTAGAAAATAAAGGCATCACGATATTGAGCCGCTGAAAAATAATTAATGCTCTTACATTAATAAAAGCATTTCATCTCCATATGGGTATCAAATACAACTATGTATTAGAGAATAACCACCATAGAGGAACAATAATATATTTTAAAGTGTACACAACCAGCATAATACTCTGTTAGATGTTTTAACTCAATAACCTCAACAGATGAACTCTATATTAAACCTTGATTGCACATGACAAAAATTTTTAACATTTACCAATATCATAAACTCTAGTTGATCTAAACATATTTATTCTTCCTGGTTTCTTGGTTTGACCAAGGTACTCAATCACTAGTATGCACCAAATAGTTTCTTCCAGGAATAAAACAATCTAACCTTTTATAACATACATATGATTTTGTAATGGTAGATATTTCTTTAATATAAATCATGCAAAGCCTCATAAAATGTATTCACCAAATTACACTTTAAATATAACTCATGTGATAAACAATTCCCCATAACCTAAAATGTTTCATTTTTTAATGATATTAGCATAATAAAATACAGACAAATAAAAAAACCATGAACAAATCAAGTTGGTAGAATTAAATTAAAAAATTAAGATAAGTACTAAATTTGTTTGCATCAACAATAAATGAGTACATATTTATCCCGAGCTGAAATATAATTTCTTCTTGTAACAACGTAGTATACATATTATGATGAAATGTGCATTTTAACTCCAATGCCTCCAAGCCCAACTTCCTCTGAACGATATCCTGATTCAGCAAGGGAGACTTTTACCATGTTCAGAGAGTCAACTTGTTTCTCTAGATTATCTTTGCTTGCTGGTAGAAGTAGGTAAGCTAATCCACCACCGCCAGCTCCAGTCAGCTTTCCATGTAAGTTCCCAACACGGCGCCCAACGGATAAGATTTCGTCCAAGGCTGGATGAGACACTCCAAGGGACCAAAGGAGGCCTTGATTTATATCAATTAAGTCCTGTTACATATGAAATGACACATATTAAGTTTTCCCAAAATTTAATTCAGGGAGAATATACACTACATCCGCACATAAGATATGTCTGATGGACTGTCTTAAAAACCAGGCATATGCATCCCTTCTAAAAGCTGGTGGCAGATGTGTAAAGGTTGATTTTTGGAATGGAAGGCTCTATTTGCTCAAAACCACACTGCAGCTAAAATGGGTAGCAGCAGTGTCCTTAATTACTTTTGACTATTCACGTCCAAATATTTGGTTTGTAACTATGTAATCAGGAACTGAACTGTAACTCCTCTGAAAGGCTAATTTTTGGTCCGTAAGTGGTCTATAACAGGACTGGAGAGGATTCCAAAGAGGTGAAGGGAAATGGTCTGGACTTTGCTCTGTAACTGCATTGTAATATTCAATGGTTGGCAACCAGTCAGGATTCTGGTCTGTAACTAAGCTGCAATCACGGATACTATATACAGGATTGGCGACTCTGCCACGAGAAGCACTGTTTTCCGCTGTCATTTTGCGAGCTTTTTAATAGCTTCCAAATTGTCCGCATCGTAGCGCTGTAGCGAATAGGGATCTATTTATTCCCGATATTCTCCATTGTGGAAGTGCAAGTGCATGTGCCTGCTTCGAGTTAAATCGCTATAAACAATAATTTTCCATTTGAAAGCCAGTGAGTTAAGTTTTTTTAGAAATTAAGAATGTCTTTCGCCACATGTTCAGATCCCTGCCGAGTGTCAGCGCCGCGAGTGGCAGCTTAGGAAACCTAATAAAATGCTCGGGTAGTGGCAGCACTTGCCGTGCCCCACTCGAAAATCCTGTATATAGTATCCGTGGCTGCAATATTCGATGGTCTGCTATTGGTATGAATTCTAGTCTGTAACTGAGATGCAATATTCAATTGTCAGTAAATGCTCTGGATTCAGGTCTGCAACTACATAGTGATACTCAATGATCTTGAACTGTTCTGAATTTTGGTATCCTATGACCCTGCAAGATTCAATGGCCTGGAATTGTATGGGAATCTGGTCGCTGACCACATAGTGATATTCTAAGGAGGTCAACTACTCTGATTCTAGCTGGTAGCTGGACTGTGATTAGAAAATATTATCAGTGTCATCTCTTATGTTAGTGGATTTAAAACACCTCAATATTTATAATACCACTCAAGATTTTTAATTTGCTGAATGTTTTCAATGTTACTGTCTGCATTAAGGTATGAGTAGAAATATTTGCTGAGTATGTCTCAAATGTAGTTGATAGAAAATGTTATCGTCCTATTTATCATATTTATGATACTCTAAGAAAATCATGGAGTGATGGAGACTGAGAGTCACATGGAATTCTTGAGGGTTGCCAGGACTCACACAGTAAATACAGCAGTAAATAAATGGAGTAAATAGAGCTGATTCAAAGGAACTTTTACAGCACAAAGAAAATTAAAGTCTAAATAATGAATAGACTTACTTAAATAAAATGTAATTTATATTCCAGTGATTCTGCTGTTATTATTTGATTAATAGCCACATAAATTAAATTATGTGAAACTATTCTACTGCCATAGATTGTGAATAGAAGGTGCAAAATGTTTAAGCCAATACGTATGCACATATTTTTGTAAAAACTATGCCTTTGAACTAAGAGATGGTAGGTAAATCACGCATATTATCTGCCTAATAGGCCATTGCATTACTATGCTCCACAAAGTGAATATTAAATGGGATTATAAGCATTAACAAGTTTCAGATTTTCCTTATAACAGATGACGTTTTGAACTTGGAAATATTCCAGTAGCAACATGCTCCTGGGAGTTTTGCAACATTACTGCAATGTCTTTCTCACATTGCTGGTTACTCACATATTACTTAACTTCCCACCCTCTTACTTTCATTCCCACTTCCAACTCCATCTAGACTTCTCCAACTATTTCTATGGATTACACATTATGCACTGGCGATAAAGGACACCCCTGCCTCACTCTATGGCTGACTAAGCTGATTCATCATCCACTATCATTTTTTAATGACCTCCAAAATTTCCAATTTTTAGTCTTACTATCATTTTTTGTGTCATGCATCAAATCTTCTAAATAATTTTATTCCATTATTACTTGAAATTATGTCATATTACATTTTCATTCTTTGGCAAATCTTCAACATGGGTAAATCACTTCAAGATCAAATTTAAGAGTTTTTGCTTTATGGTGTCATATGCCAAGCTCACAGAGGGATCTGGAAATGCTGAAAAACATGCCACCCTCACATATTAAGTAATAATAGTCAAGGCTTGAATCAATAAGGTAAAAGAGGTAGCTGAAATGCAATCACATAATGGACAAAGATATACTTTCGTCATCTACCTTGTTTTAGGGAGAAAGACTGGATGGATAAATTTATCCAGGGAGAAGAACAAAGAGCAAATGAATAACATTTACCTCCAAATGTTGATGGACCTTTGGGTCATCAGGGTTTTTCATTAGGTTCTTCAGGAGATCAAGGGCTTCCAAGGATACTTTATCCATAGCATCCAAAATGCTTGACACAACCTCATTATGTCTATGTAGTCGTTCCCTTGCAATACCCACCATTGCCTTTGTCTGCCTTGCAACACCACTGTCCACCAGGAGGACTCTTAAAGGTATTTGCCCTATAGATTCAACCTGAAGTTACAAGAAAAATGTCATGAGTCAAAAAATAACTTCTACAAGTACATATATAGACAAAAAAATAACTCCATGCCTGATTCCAAAAAGAATTTTAATTTCTCTGGGAGTTAAAATATGCAGTAAGAACTGAAGTAGGAAATCCGAGCTAAACAATGACCACTCCTCATTCAAGCTCGTCTTTTTTGTAAAAGCTGATTAAAGGGCTGGTGCAATGTTACTATGGCTGCGTGACAGCTAGGCTAGCTGATCACTTGGCAATTTACTACAGAGTCCTTGGTTCAATTTTAAAGGGGATGACCCATTAGTAGGTTTGGATGTCCATCTGAAGACCATCACACAGCTTCATATTGGCTAAAAGCCAGATTAGCACCAAAGAATATGTTTTTTGATACTAATGCTGGTGAATATTTTTCCGAGGATTCCAATAACGTGAAATCTACAAGTATGCCAAGATGATAGCACTTGAAGTTCAGTATGTACTCTTATCAGTTGAATGGGATAAAGAACTTCAGAATCATTCACAACTTTCATTAAGAGCAGGCTAATTCCAATGCAATTTTATCTCTACTCTTGTTCCATTATTGACATAATAATGTTAATGTCAACCTTACATGTGGCTATGAGGTATTTTGAGGGGTTTGACATCCACAAAAGCTGTCAGGAAGATTTGGGAGGTAAAAAAAATATTTCGGTAAGTTTTTTGAACAGATTTTATCAATTTAAATTAAGAAGTGCAAAATGCTTATACATAACTCTCAAGGTTCCCCCCTTTTACCTAATTCTGTATTTTCCACAGTTTGTCATTACTTTATACTTTATTTGTTTTTAGTTGTATGACTTACATCTTGTATTTTTAGCCCTGATGAAGTTTATATAACAAAGCAAAACTTAGGCAAAGTGGTGGTTTTTAATTTGTAGACCAAAGATCCAGAAAAAAACGATAAATCATAATCAAAGTGGTCAAGGTTATCTATATACAAGTTTATACTTTCTATGGGCATACTTTCTAGGATGGGCATAAGAGGTTGTTTACTTCAACATTATCGTATCAGTTGGGGCAAAAAAAATTGTCACGTCACCTCCTCTGTGAGGGTGCCCCGGGGGAGGCCACCCCCAAAACCCATTATGGTATACCCCTGTTTTGGGGGTGGTAATAATGTGACAATTGGGTGAATATGAAAACCCCTAAATAAAAATTTTGGAGAAGTATCTCTAATTAACCCTTCAGCAGAAATAGGCTCATGTTTTCAATACCACTGCATGCAGGAGAAAAGCCAGGGGAGTATTCCACCTTCTAGTAGGAATAGCAAGTAGTGGACCCTTTGTAATCCAGATCAACCTTTTTCTGTATGCTGGGGGAAATGATCATTGTTCAGCACTGGAGTGCGTTCCACATTTAGTAGACAGAATGGGCCCTCATGGCGATATGTTTCCAGTGTAAATCTCTATAAGGCCTGAGATGCAATTTTGCCAATACCAGAAGAAAAATCAACATGAAGCTATGACACATACTAGCTGAACATTTAGGTGTCTTTCAATGTGCGAATACTATTACTCAAAGCAACTTATTTAAATTTAGAGCAGCCAAGATGTGAGCGCATGGAGTGTAAGTTAGGCAACACTGTTCTCCATAAGGCCCATATTGGTAACTAAATGTGGAATGCTCAGAAGTGGAGATGTAATTGATAAGAATTGATTAATTTCATTTGAATTGATTAAACATTAAGGTTGCCACAGACTGGAGATCATGGAATTCCAGGACATTTCCAGGTTTTCTAGGGCAAATTTTTCCAGGAAAATAAAATATCCCCGTTCTTTAATGAGTGTGCTTTTTAAAGGTGCAAGAATAGGAGCAGGACACATTAACGCGTGCCAGTGGTGAATATAGGTTATAACCTCGGTTGGGGGGGAGGGGGGCAAGACCGGCTAGCTAGCGGTGACTGGTTGTAGTTTAGGTATCCGCTCATGTGTCGATTGCCTCTTGCCACGGCCATGCCATATATTTACCACTGACGCATGCTCTATAGGGAGGAAATAAGTTTCCCAACAAACGGAGTGCCACCACTAACTCTCTAGGGGAAAATCGACTTCCTTTCTGATGGCATATTATTCTTAGGTTTTGTCCACAATGAGAGCCATGAATTACTAGTACCGGAGATCCTAGGAGAAACAATATTCAATTTTTCTCAGCATGAGTGCAAAGAATGCGACTGGAAAGTTCATTCTCGGGGCATAATTAACTGTAAAACACCAATGAAGAGCTACACTGCCTCATTCTGGCAAGGTACCTTCTAAAAACTACACACACCAGCAGATAGTACCACAAATGGCACTTATGAATTATTCAAAAGTCAGATTTTAAATTAGAAAAACAAATCTCTACAATAATTTTTCATTTCCCATGACTTTTCTAGGTTTTTAGGCCCATTTTCAATCAATTCAGGCCTGTAACAACCCTGAACATGCATTCCACATTCACACACTTGCTATTGCCTGATTAATATGATAACAATCAGCACACAAGTTTCTAAATTTTTAACCATAGCAGTCAATGCTGTTTATGCAATGCCTTTCCTGAGGAACATCCTATTCTCTTATTACCCTGGAAAGGAATCTGGAACAATAAGAAAGTTAGACCCTTCAAATCTTTCTTGGGAATGTCAGGTCACATTCTTTGGAGGACAGAGACAGAGAGGAAGGTGATGGTCAAACCAGGGGTGGCTCCAGACCAGAGGCTCGGGGGGAGGGGGCACCTGCGGCTCTTGGGGTATGGAATACCCCCCAGGAAAAGGGGGGTTCGTGGGTCTCGTCCCAGAAATTCGTAACAAACTGTTTGCAAAATGATTTTTGTGGGGAGCAATTGCCCCTACTGGAGTCGCCAATGGGTTAAACGCACAAGAATATTTTCCCCAAAGTTGCCATAACATAATATGTTGAAATAAATTTCTTGCAGCTCAAGGTTTAAAAAAAGAAACAATCTCAAACGTTGGCTGCCTCCCTTATTACCATTAAACTAGGCAAATAAGCCATCAAGTCTTACCTTGCCTGATTTGAAGCACACCACACCACCAAATGTACAAATTGCAGTGTCCACTCCAGAGGACACACCATGCATGATTCTCTCCGCAGAGCTGGCCAGGTGACTAACTTGCTGAAGCTGATGCTGTGAAAACTCTCCAAAACCCCAGCTTTTGTCCACACCAGTGAGTGCATGAATTAGGTGCAGGGATGCTGCAGTCAAGCAGACACTAAAAGCAGCTGAGCTACCAGCACCTGCTCCCACAGGAAGTTTAGTATCAACATGAAATGCAGCAGCTGGTATAACTGGCCATAAATCCTGCAAAATTCCCAGTTTATAGCAAGCAGAATGCGTGTAATAGAAAGAGCCCACACAAGTAAGACACCAAAAATGATTCAATTAAATATAAGAACATCATTCCATGAGAGCATGTGTAACAAATTCCCACAAGCAAGCACCACCTACTCTAAGGCTGTTGTTTTGCAGTATGACTTCACGGCCAGCAGACAGAAGCGAGTGGAAGAGGCATACAATGGCCATTGTTTGTTGGGGTGGTAATTTGTCTCCTTCTCCATTTAAAATTGTCACAAGGGCTACCGATTCTTCCAGTGGAATGTCTCCATCATTTCTGAGCTCACGAATGCCCTTAAGAGATGCATTTTCATGAATTACTTTCACCACATCTGCCACATTATAATTCCTAGGTTGGAGAAAACATATTCTATTGAAAACTGTTTTGGTGATAAAAACTTACATAGATATGATTTTGATTCCAGACAAATAGCATCCTTAATACTATGTATTAAATTTTACTTTAAACTGTTCATGCGAGCACTAAAACTGAGTCACATTATTTTTATTTTTTATCTCGTAACATTACAAAAACAAAAAAAGAAACTTCAATGCACCAAAGACTCAGAAGACTATGTGATGGTATATAGTGGTGTAAATCAGGAAGAATAAGCATGCTGTGGTGTGGCTGTACTAATAGGTAAGTAGGTACCTATCTGTTCACTCATATTAAACAAATTTTCTTTGGATTTTATGGAGATCGCAGACTAAATATTTCTGTCCTGGTTTCCAGTTGATAGCTACTTACTCAAGATGAGAGAGAGATTTCTCATTTACTTTTTCATCCAAGATCCTTCCAACTATTGGCTCAGTGAAGCACAATCTCTTATACCAATGGCAACAAATGTTTACTGCACAATAGATCTAAAGCTATGGAAATATCCATGTATTTGACTCAGGCCCAGTTTAATGATATCTGGTTAACGTTAACCATCAAATGCTGTATTCCATCGTAGGTTTCCGCGGCGTTCAGTTACTTCGTCCAATTAGTTCCCCCCTCCTCCCTCACCTTCCCCCTTCCCCATGCTCAATGAAGAAAACATAGTTTTCGGCAGCAGCTGGTCTGGATGTTAGAATTGTTTGTTATCTCGAAATTGTTTGCAGAAACACGTTTTTAGGAGTCTGGCGGCGATCTAGTCTCATAAATGTTGACTCGAGGCCTGTCGGCCGGTGACTGAGCGACAGTCTGCCACCCGACCGGCACAGTCGGCAGGGAGGGGGTGGAAGGGGGGAGGAGGTGAGGGTAAGGGAAGTGCCGAAGCGACCGAAGAGCTCCTCGGTCGCAGCAGTGGGCATGGGCGGAAATAACTAGCAGAGTAGGCGTTTGTTCTCATTTAGCAATTTTTTTGTGTTCGAGAAGTTTATCATTGTGGTTTTTGAACAAGTGCAATGAAGACGAGGAAACAGGTCGAGTGCATCTTTGGAGCACTGACAGCTTTACCTGCCAACCTATGAAGATGTGATGAAATGTTTATTCTTCGTGCAGAACATACAAAGGGAACAGCGTCACGGCTTTGACCCTCCTGCCACGGACGTGGCTCAGCAGGTTGCAAACGAGGTGGAAGATATTTGGTGACTTGCCTCCGTGCCCTCGATATCTAATCGTGGTATTTTGAAGGCTGTTCTTCGCTACCATGAAAAGTATCGCCACCTCATGAAGAGCACCAAGAAGAAAAGTGCGGTGGCCCAGGCGAAGATAGAAGATTTCAAGACAAAAGCACGAAACTGATCGATGTGGTCCAGTGCAAGTGCCTCCCGCAACTGCCTAAATGTGCGCAAATCACAGAAGACCATCGCGGAACGTGAAGTCCCCTTCATTATTGACCAGAGGACGGAGAGGAGAATGTTCAATGGTGGTGTTGACGTGGCTGCTACGAAGGACCTGCAGAAGGAGCACGAGCGCGAGGAGAGGAAGACAGTTGAGAAAGTGCAAGCAGAGGAAAAATCCACTGCAACAAGCTTTGTCAAAATGATAAGGAAAAATCTCCAAGCACTGTGCACCAAGGCGGTTGTGAAGGAGGAGCCAGCGGATGTAGACGCCGACGACGAGTGGAGGCCACCATCTCCTTCAAGACCATCGTCGTTGCTCCCCCGAGAAATATGAGAAGAAAGATAAAATTAGAAATTTCAACATTCCCCCTTACAACTTCCAGGCAGAGGACTACACTGAACTTGTGAACTGGGAGAAAATTCCAGTCACTCCCCCGCCCATGCTAAAAGATATGACCTCGGAGAAGCTCCAGGCCATGCTGGTGACCGAAAGCGGCCCTCCTAAGATGCCTGCCTTTGCCTGCCACACCCAGGCAGTTGAGAGGCATGTCAAAATGGTAACGGAGGCAGCGGTTACGGCTTGCAGGCCACATGACAGAGAAGGAAACATCCGGCAGAAAATCGTCTCCAGGAAAGAGATGCAGGAATTTCAATCTAAAAAGGAATATGCTCCCTCCTCGTGGTGAGCCCTGCGGATCTCTCTAGGCGCAACAACACCTAAAGAGTGAGCTAAGAGCCGCAAGCCATTTTGAGATAACAAACAATTCTAGCATCCAGCTGCTGCCGAAAACAAATTTTTCTTCAACGAGCATGGGGGGGGGGGAAGGTGAGGGAGGAGGGGGGAACTAATTGGACGAAGTAACTGTCCCACATACCCAAATAATTACAATTTTACGTCACTTACAACGCATTTTTGAAGAAATTGACTTATTTCTCACCTTTTCTACAGCACTGATGGCGTACCACGTGACCTGCTGACCTGTTGGGCCTACCTCAGCATCTAGCCGAGCCATATCAGTCATAACGACCCGAAGAAACCACACCAGAGTCTCTGAAATGGCTATAAAGGGGGCAAATCAGAGCGGGTGTTGCGGGTTGCCTATTCTCAGTATAAACTGCCCCGGCGGCACCCCTAGATATTGTCCGAAAAAAATTTTTTTTTTCCGTTGTTCATCTGGTAGGACGGGCTACATTTTCCCGTATGTCGAACATCGAATTTCGATATCAACCTCCTGACGATCGGGCCTAATGTACAGTAGCTTGCGGCATTTGAGATGTGGGTTTGGATATGGTTGGAGAGGGGAGGAAGCTGGTGGCAGAGGTTTAAAGAAGGCAGAAGGGATGGATGGAGGATGATTAGAAAAGAGAGGGTATGTGGAAGAGGGTGATACAGGGAAGAACACTGGGGAAGCATAGAAGAAGAGGGAACAGGATAGGGATTCTGGACGAACTTAGAAGAGGCAGCTAAAATAGAAGAATTAAAGAGAGATCTAATGGCAGGACATCTAAAGGAGGAAAAGCGAGATGATGTACCAGAATTTGGAATGTTAGGATAAGGACTGTCCAAAAACCTAACATTCAGCTGGTATTATTATTATTAGGTGATCTACCAGTTACAGCAGGTTAAAATGGAAGTAAGTAAAAATCCTCCAGATTTTTACATGTGAAGGGCACTGCCAACCAATATTTATTTTTTCATCACAGCATACTTCCTACCCTTCTTTATATGATTGATAAAACCTATTCTCTTTCTTCCCCTTCCCTGCTAACCCAACACCCTTAAGTAACCCATTGCCTCTCATCACCCCCTCCAACCTTGCGTTTTCCTAATCTCATCCCTAAGTACCCTTTCCTCACCCACCATACCAAGCACTTCCTCGTTTGTCTTCCTTTCCACCCAACTCCACACCCACATCTCGAATGCTTGCAGCCTATTCTCAGAGTCCAAGTTACTGCTCCATTCACCACAACACTCCATATCAACACTCTTCGCCAGCCTCTTCTTTATATCCTTACCCAAGATCTAGTCATCAGCTCCCTTATATTATTACATGCTTCCTTTGCTAGCACATTCTCCTCCTAATGTCTTTCCTTCTATGCCCATTTTCGTCTAGTGTACTGCCCAAGAAATTAAATTGCTCTAATAGCTCCAGTTTGCACCCTACTACTCTTGTGACCAGCCTCACTTTCTTTATCTGAGAGAATCTTATTCATTTCGTTTATCTTTTCCTCCGCACTGGTTTTCTAATCCATCTACTAGAGCTTGCATTGCAATCAGCAGAATACTCAATTAAAATTTTTTTTTGTACCCCAGGTTATATTTCCACAAAATATTTTTATATTGGCCCAATTTTTCAATTATTCATAAACTGTATTTCTCAATAAAGTAGCCTGGTGTTTTTGCACTTGTTTTAAAAATTACACTTTACACACATTAAACTCACAGGGTACAGATTATACTATGCATTAAGTGGTGATTTCTTGGTGGATTACCACATCGTCATGAACAAACAATCTAATTTTGCTGCTAACACTATAGAGTTAATATGATTGATAAAAATAAGAAATAACAGAGATGAGGATGCTGGATGTCCTCATCAAATTAGAGAATCACTTCCACTGATGACTAATTTTAGTTCCTGATCAGTTAGTTAGCCATATATCTGATTCACTACCTTGTAGTTTATTCCATATGACTTTAGTTAGATTATTAGTTTGTTGAGAGAATCCATGTTGAATCTTTCTTGAAATCCAAGAGTACCACATCTACTTCCTCCACTGTTTTACTTGATTGGAAGAGGAATAGCTCAAACTTGGTTTTCCATGATCTAATTTTCCAAGAGAAAGGAAGAACATTCAATTAACCAGGAAGTTCGTATTTTTAACAACTAAATAGGTGCTTGAGAATGTTATAGGATAGGGATGTCTGCAATAAAGGCTGGTAATTTCCTCATTGATCTTGTTCATTGCCCCTTTTAAAAACTAGAAAAACAAGGGCTTCTTTCCAGTTTTCTGGTAATCAACCATCCCTTAATGAATGACAAATATGATTACTAAAAATGGATACTTGTGAGGTTAGCTCAATTGTTAGGACAATTGAATGGGTACTATATTTCCCAGGCTATTGGACGAGATGCACTGTTTTTTTTTGTTAGATTTTAGAAGAAAAAAATAAGTGTCTTAGAGGCAGGGAAATTTTGTTAATGAAAATGCAATAGAAAACCGATACATGTACATCAATACAAAACTGCTTAACCCTTTCGCGACAGGACCACAAGTCAGGAAATGCTACTTCCCTCACGAATGCCTCTAAAATTTCTTTGAATTTCCAGTATGGAGCTTTCACTCAGCTAGGACTTGCTCAGGTATGTGTTTCCTCAACTTGCGACTGCGCCCATTGGGGTGCCAAACCTTTTTCTCGGCCACCGGGAGGAGATAATTCAAGCCCCTTTCCACTTGGGTAGCCTATTATGACACGTGGTCAACTATTTTTTTTAAGCAATGGATATGCTAAAAACATTGTTGCTACAGCCTCGATATGTATTTTATCGGAAATTTAGTTTTACTGTCCCTTTACAGTTTTTAAATGAAATTCTACCATTAATATTAAGCTCTCTAGCAAAAAAACATATAAATGGTTAAACAAATAATTTCATCATTGTATATCGCACTCGTAAATGATTTTGTCCATTAGTCAACAATAGAAAGTAATTTAAATTTGAAATATCCCTTTTCAGGCTATTGGCATCATCAGAGCGCAAATTAAATGATTGGTAGGTACTTAGTCATTTTCACCGGTTTAATTCATGAGATGTACGGTCTACAGAACTCTTGTTTTTGAATCCTTGTTATTCGGCTATCATATTCTTTTCTATTACAAAACTAGAAATCCCTAGCGCTGAATCCCCAGCTAGCTGATCAATTACAAATCTCTCGATTTTAGGAATAGAAATCCATCAAAGCAAATGTTATACCTTCAACATTAGTGTACCTCGGGATTCTAAGGACTACCAGGAATAACTGTATTCTTTAGGTGGAAATCATCGAGCAATGAAAACAGAATTGAAATTTTCAGCTGTCAAGGCTAAATTAGCATGAGTAATATACAGGGAAAAATAAACATTTAAACTCACTAAAAATATGGCTGTCAACTCATATGAAAAAATAACATTTAGTTGTTTACCTAAAAAGAAATAGCTCCCTAAATAACTAATAACCTAACAATAATTTACTCGCTAACCAACCAAACAACTTAAAAAAATAGTTTGGAGATTCCTTCACTCAAAAACTACGTTAAAAATAATGGTAGAGCTCTGTTAAAAAATTTTAGTTGTAGAGTTAAACAAAAGGAATGTATGTACTTATAACCCTCAATTTGCAAATTCCACAAAAACTCCTAGGTTTGTTATTCTACTGTATGAACAAGCAACTGACCGCGGACACATGCTGTGAGCGGGGCTAGCACTGCGACGAAGGGTCGAGATTGTCTTCTCCAGCGGACCAAGAAAGGGTGCGGCGACCTAAGAATGTCTTTTATGATACTCAGGACCTTTTAGGCCTGCTTAGGGCTAGCTTAGCGGCAACGCCGTTTTTACATGTAGTTTGTTCGCTTGCGTAGAAAATTTTACGCCGTTTTAAAACTTCGTTCGTAGTAAAAGGGTTAACATAAATCTAGTTTTAGACTGACTGAAATTTCCAATTTTGATTACCGGTGCATGAGACAAAACATCTTTATGAGAGTTTTGAGGGAAAAAAAGTGCATCCTATATGTTGGAAAACATGGTATATACTCTGGAACATGATATTTTTTTCTTTTAAACAAGTGTAATTATTTGATTATAACTTTGAGATGTACAATTTTGTTGCCACATTTACTAGTGAAAGAGAAATTTGCATTAGGTTAGGTATCATTGCTAGTGAATGCACTTTCAAATAAACAGTTTTTAGAGTCCTTTTACAGTTATTACATACCTACTTTGCCAATTTTGTTTTTCAATGACTACATGATCAAAAATTTACTCAGCAGAGCCCTGGCATAGCACTATCCCCAAGGGTATTCAGAGAGGGCACGGTAGGGAAATCAACCCTTATGCAGATACATACCTATGTGAAAAGAAATGTGCCCAAGGAAATGAAGCTCACCAACAAGAAATTAAATCATGCTCCTAGGGTGCCTTTGCCCCTTTATGGCAGAGATTCCACACTGGTGAGGCTTCAGTTCACTCAGAAAAAGAACGTACATATGTTAAAGGCCTACAGCACTCTAATTGCCAGAGTCCCCTCCTTAAAAATAAGGGATGCAATTGCATGTAATGATTTGAGGAAAATAGACCAATAAGTAAAGAATTACTAACATAAGACAATACAGCATCCAACACTCATTAAGAAACTGAATGCAAATAAAGATTCAAGATGGATCGGTTGGCAAATATAAGAAATACCTATAGAGTGAAGAATGATGAATTAAGATAAGATACAATCAAATGATAGTCTATAAGTTTAAGAATTGTGCAACAAAGGTAACTTAAGGTACCCATATCTTAACCTCAGCCAAAGAGGAAGAACCAGCCATAAGAAGCTACCAAGCAAATCCTAGGTGTTTTGCCTAGCATAATTCCAGGATGCCTTGATCACAGTTGTGGAGGTAAATATGTATGAGCCATGGACAGATTTTCTGCCAGCAGCCAGAAGTTCTTCGATCCTTTCCACTTGGAATTCGATTATGGTTTGACAGCCCTGAGTGCTCTTGCAACTCCAGTATCCCTTGAAACACAGATTCCTTGAATTGTGTGTATTTTGAAATTGAATTCAAAGTTTAGTACATATGAAAAAAGAGAAAATGCAAGAGCCAAGGGCAGATGCTTTTTTGAAAAAAAAGCTTTATAAGCTGGGGTCATAGAACTTGCTCAACTGAAATTTCTCATACTGCTTAGGGTAAGGTAACAACTTAGGCTCATAAAACAAGGAAATAGCTTTCCAAGGTACTTTTATTTACCTAGTCTCCAAAGGAAGGTAACAGTAAATATATTAATGCACTGAAATTTTATTCTCCAAATGATGATGACTCATTCTTAACCAGGTGCATGGGCACAATAAATACATCAACTAGCTGCTTGACTCTGGCAAGATATAGAAAGAGGTACCTTAGCATTTATTTTAAGACTTTCTAAATAATAGTTTTCCCCATTAATCTAGCTGCAGCTATGAGACAATGGCTGGTATTCTGAATGATATAGCGACAGTGCAATTCGTCTGAATACCGTCTAAAGGTGCATAAAATGAAGGGAAAACGTGGCCTTGAGATGCTATTCAGGGAAATAGTACGATTGCTACCCGTTCAGAATAGTAGCCAATGAGTTATTAGTCGTGGAATCCTAGAATTAAAAGAATGATGAAAAGTGAACCTTTAGATCACTGCTTCAATGCAGTCTGCAGAGAAAGTAGAGTGAAGGGCACATCTGACAGCAATGCAAAATTGCAGTTCGTGAAAACGTAGCTTTATCCTCGGTCCACATGACACAGGCTGATTTTAGAATTTATCATGGAGAAAAAAGTGCATCTTATGGACGAGAAATAACAGTATACGTGAATGATGTAAATATAGAATTAAAGAGTGTATTAGCTAATTAGCTTAGTCTTCAAGGATCAAGAGAGAACTACTACTTTAATGAAAGGCAGAAATAACCATTGGACGCTTAAGAGCAGAACAGTCAATGTAACCAGCAGACAGGACAGATGGAATTGTTAATAATCAATCGTACTAGTCAATCATGAAGAATTTAGCATGTTCATTCTATGAAAGCAATCAACGAAATTAAAGTCATTTGCTTTCAAGCCCCTCTCACAATTTACATAAATTTTGCATGAAAAAGAATTAACAAATTACTGTATGTAAATGGGATGGGATTTGCTCTTAATGGTGACAAAAAATTAAGGCAATGAATGATGGCTTAGAGTGCATATTATATACAGTACTCACTACGGAACTTGAACTATGCCATGAGCATAGCTCAATGCTGGCACTGGGTTTGTTTTCATCCTTACAATTATCACTATTACCCAATGAAATTAGCTGTCTTTACCTCCTGGTTAAAGTTATCACAGCAAGTCACCTCATTAAATAATTTAAATTGACAACAACGCTAGCTTTTTTATTACTATGTACATTTTTGAAGTCTTCTTGAGTCCTCAAACTGGTTATAATTAGTCTACGTTTGATTTTCCAACAAAAAACAATCGTATCAGGGCTGTTGAGCTGGCCTTGATGACAATGTTTGCGATTAATATTAAAATGTTGCCTAAACAGTAGTGGAGACTAAGTAGTGGAGAACCTGAGAAGACTTCATGATGATTATATGCTAGGTAGACATCAGATAATACAATGAATCTAAAATTAAAAAGATCCCACCTCCATATGTTTAGCCAGATACTGATTTTGTTCACCAAGAATAACAAAGAGGGAAAATTACGAAATAAATTTCCACAGAGGAAATGAAGATTAACTCTATTGTATATGTGCACTTAAACAACCTAGTATGTGAATGTAAACACCTGCATTTAAATTTAAAATAAGGCATAAAGCCTAAGGTTAACAATAAATTTAACTCAATTAAGCACTTTTGTCAGTTTGTTTTGATGCAATGGTTATGTCCTGAAACCCAAATTTCTAAGGTTGACGAATCAAGAATGTTACAAAGAAACAAGGACTTTCTTAGATTATATTTCATGACAAATAAGAAATTACTTCACTACAGATAGCATGCTGAAAGTAAAATATATATTTTTTAAACCTTTGCAAATTGATATCGGGAAAATCCACTGCCAATGTATCAGGATGAGACGAAGAAACTTGCAGTGTAGTTCTAAGTCCAAGACTAGCAGCCACTGCTGTTTGACCGTGCACAACAGAGTGCTCTCCATGAAGAATGATTTTTCCTGGAGCGGATACCTCAAAACATTCACCCCATGCTGAAAAATCCACTTTTGTTTGGGATGCCATTGTGGAGGACTCAAAAGAAATCTCCAAATCAAACTTATAGACTGGTGATTTTACATTAACTACAGCAGAATGTTTAAAGAAATACAAAATCAGAGAAATATACTCCTCACAACAGTAGCTATTTCAAAATTCACTTTATTGTACTCCCAATTTTTTTTTGAAAGCACTATAAGAAGAGCACTACAATTAATTCCACAGTTCTTGAATTTCCATTGGCAAATATAGTAGTGAAATTGATTTTTAGTATTTTTATTGTGTCTCCTTGCTCTTCTGTTCCTCCCACTGAGCAGGGGTTAGAGTTTTCTGAGAAAATGCATGTATGGTCGTTAGCTCTTCTTGCAAAGTTGAGTTGACAAGCCTAAAATAAAGAGAGAGAAGTGAGAATTCATTCATAGTGCTTTCAGATGAAAATTTTTCAACTAAAAGACTGATTACATGATGCAGACACATTAAGTACTTAGCTGCATACTTTTGTCGATTCAAACTTAAGGTCAGACATACTTGACAAAAACATTGGAAAACTTCATAATAATGGTAGCCATGATTGTATAAAATAATCTAGTGGTTAATTGTCAATGTTATGAGCATCAATAATCAGAAAAACTAAGCTTCAGCAGTCTCCTAAAGCCATATCCCTACCTTTAATAATAAGGCAAAACATTTTAACTAGGGGGCGTGTTCCAATTCTTGCTTAAAAAAATGTCAAAATGTTTTGTATGGTTGACAAATAATCATGCTTTGAAGCATTCATAATGAGGTCTAAATGTGAGAATAATACTCCCATTATTCACACCAAGATTTTCTGGCACTAACAGACAAACTGAGTGATACACTGGCACTTCAAAGTTGTTGAAGTAAGAATCAGAATTCATCTCTGGTTTAGCTGCATTGAGTACCAAAATACAAACTAATGATTCATGAAATAATTGACTGATCAGAGAGACTTGAAATTGTCCTCAAATTCAAATAACTACCAACAGTAATCTCTATTTCAGAGTCTGAACACTCAGCATCATCCATTTCTCTCTAGGGTCATTCCACACCAAATGATCCAACCAGGGTTGCATCACCATTTAAAAAAAAACATTTTTTGCACGCATTTACCTACATGTACCAGGCAGTTGAATGAGAGGATTTAAAAAAAATATCTTATCTCAGGAAAAGGATTAACTGGTGAATGGAGGAGGGGTGGACAGAACTATAATGGGTGCTTTCCAATTAACGACGCAAGTCGACTCCGAGCGACTTTTCTGCTTTCCAACTGTTCCGTGTCACTAGGAGTCGCTGGCGTGTAGACTAAAAACGACGGAAGGTTATCAAGGTACAAAGTAGAGTAGATTCCGGTCATTTGGGACACATTAAGCCAGAGCAATTCACAGCCACAATGGCTGCGCCAGTTATGCGAAATATCACGAAAATACATATGTATGTGTACTATGTAATTTTAATTAAGAAAGCCCTTGTTTGGTTTCCCAGCACGTAGGCATTTATTCACACACACATATATTAATCGAAAAATACATTGACAATAGTAATAAAAATGCAGGCATTTTCCATAATTGATCATAATTTTTGTCCAATTGAAAATATTTTCCCTCATCTTTGGAAAACCCACTAAACGCAGCACGGTTAAATATTCGTTTAATACAATCATAGTTTATGGCAATTCACGTTATATTAGATAAAAGTGCATGATTCATAAGCATTAAATTAACCTAAGCATCTTTAACGACTAAACATCTTTAAACTAATTATCGACAGGGGTATCTCTTCGATTGAACCTGCAGCATTCTTTTTACTCAGTGCGTTGTAAACCAAATGAAATTGAAAACCAAAACTCTTTTATGGCACTTGCAGTTTATAAATAAAACAATTTAAAACATCGGTAAAAGAAATGCATTCACCACCCCCCGGTTTTTGATGGAGTGTAATTAAAGAAACCTTAATTGGCATTAGGAGATTGTATTTCTACTTTATCGTGTTGAGAGTTATGTTCTTATATTTCATGGAAAATGCAATAAGCGAACTGTCTTAAAATGGCTAACAGGAGTCTAGGACTACTTACAGAAGAATAAATTACTATTATTTCAAAATAATGTGTTACATCTTGGCGGCCATTGCATAAAACTAATGCGCCAAACTTTAATTAAGAATTATGAACCCACTGGTGAAGAAAACTATCTGGTTAACTTTTTCATATACTTGATCGTACCGATCATCTCATTTAATTGCGACTGCGCATTGATATCTGCTTTCCAATTAGGCCAAGTGGAAGTCGACAGAAGTTGCCTCCAAGCGACACATGAGTCGCTGGGAGTCACTTAATTGGAAAGCACCCAGTGTTAGCAGTAGCCAACCCTTAACAAAAGGTACCAAGGTAACCACAGCTCCACATCCCATTTGATGGATGGAGTACACGCTACACTTAAAATGCTCTCAACAAAGCACCCAAAGAAGGATCAGGATTTCACTGAAAAATCTCTGCCAGAGCCATGAGTAGAGACTCCACCTAATTATGAAGGTATGCAATGTTGATTTAGCACTGAATGGGCTTTTCAGGAAGAATTTTTTCATATCGAAGCAACTTCACCACAACTAATTGAAAAAATATTAAGTTGGCAATATGACTTACCTATGTCTTGCCAATAAATTTAGGCCTTCAAATTTTGGTGAAACTATTAGCACACTAAACTTAGCTCCACATCCATCTGAGTCATCATGCACATCCTAAAAATAAAAGCATTATGCAACAATTATTAATGATAAACATGAAATTTGACCATTTATACCATTCTATTCAGTGAGTAACAAAATGAAAAAGCTTGGGATTCATAAGTTTTCTAACAAAGAATAGGAAAACTAAGACAACAATAAGTAACAAACTAATGCAGTATAATGACATGCCTTACTGAAACATTCTGATAGATCTATGCAGTCAACAAAATATACACCGGAAAATATATTAAAACTTTTCAGTTCACTTTAAAATGAAAACTGAAGAAAAATGTGTTAGACAAGGGCTATAATTATGTCCATTAATGATGAAAAGTATTTAATAAATGCATGAAATCTACCATCCATTAGCATTCATTACAAGGCCTTATGAATTAAAAAATTACAAACAGCCAAGACAATTCACTATTTTAGGTAATACTACACAGTAATTATTTTACTGTGAACCCATTGTTTCTTTCTATTGGCCATTTAAAAGTTTGAGGAACAAATGAGATTAATGTTATCCAAGATGTCAACATTCAAGGATGCTATGGTTAACCAATTATGCACCCAACTCCTTTCCTATTCTTCATCGAACAGAAAGAATGTGAAGAGAATAAAGCCATCTGAAAGTTTCAGCAGACATAATAACCCTCGAGATGCTAATTCAAAAACATTAAGACTGGGTAAAACTGATGATCTCAGGCCTGACCTCGTGGAAATTATGGATATCCATGATGAGAAAACCACCTTTGTTATTTCCACAAAACTTTATTACGCTGGCATGACGTGCGTTTCACCACACAGTGGCATACTCATGTGCACATAAAGTTTTAATAAAGTTTTGTGGAAATAACAAAGGTGGTTTTCTCATCATGGATTAAGACTGGGGTTTCCTCAAACTCTGAAGCAGCTCTGTCAATGCAGACTAGTTTTACACAACTAAGTTCCACTATTTTATATATACCAGGATCAGATTTAATGTCAATGAGGCCTTGCCTCATTAACATGCTCACAGCCCTTTCCTTCACTAAATTATCTCATAAATCACTTTAGGATACTTAAATACATATCATCACACAAGAGGCAATATTTATAACTTTCTCTCAGGATTGAGAACCAAAATCAATACAGTTTGCTACGTTCACATGCAAATCACGTCCTACTTGATCACCAGTTAAGCTACGCATAAAGTTATACTGAACTAAAAACTGAATAGACAACAATGCTAAAAAGACACAGAGGCTGAGTATCTCAGCCTCCGTGGAGAAAGAAACTGTTCTTGCTGAGATGTGCACCTGTACTAGAATATGGCATCTAACATGGGACAAATTATTGGCTCAACCAAAGTAAGAATTTACCTCTATTTCTTATCAAAGTTCATAGTAAGATGTCAGGATTTTAAACAGTGGAGGACTTCTGGCTGAATAATGGACAACTTCCTTGGAGCAAGACAGGATTGTTATGAATGGTTGACCTCGTTTCAATGCTTTAACTCTTTCGCACCAGTGAACTTTCCATGGAAATATATTTAGTTTCCTGAGCTTCATAGGAGACTCAGCTCATTTCTGTACAGAGGCATTTTGAAGGGAATGTCTTCTCCGGCATACCAACCCCACCCTTCTGTCCCTTTGTTTGACAACTGGTCTCGACACTCCGCCTCATTTTCAGACCCTCTCACAGAATGGGGTTGCGGTCATTTTTTTTGTATGGCTTTTTTAAACAATCATTTATTGCAAATATGAGAGAAATGATGTCTGAAATGAATTATTTACTTGAACGTTTTAAAATTTTAAATGAAGTTCTAGCTGTTACGTTAACGATTTTAGGAAATTAATCGTAAAGTAATGATTAAAAAAAGCAGAAGACAACTCCGTTAATATAAGAGCTAGAATTTTGCTGCAAATTTGAAAACACACTGCAAAACACAAGTAGTTCATTTCAATAGTTAATGTTTTTGTATAGCCAACAAATATGTATTTAGAAAATCCACTGCACATACAATTAGTGACGGCTGACATATGCTGAGAGAATGACCACTAAAGGTCTCAAGGGTCAAGCGAAGTTGCTGATGGAAGGGTCTTAATGAGTAGGGACTTGAAGGGTCGAAAGAACACCCTTCTCAAATGCTTCATTGGTGGTCACTTTACCACCCTCCACGATGTCTTCCCCCTCCTTCCCTACACCCCCCTCGGTGAGGAGACGTCCGTTCTTTTTCATACAGAAGTTCCTGGTGCTTATGGTAGACGTCCAGTCTTTAGCGTAAAGAAAACCCCGACTCCTATATGTGACGTTCGGCACGAAAGGGTTAAGGATTATTGGCGGAAAATCTTTGGCTATGATGGAATGAAATATTCCAAAGGATATAGATCAAGACTGAAATACCAGTTTAAATTGCCATCACCCTTAGTTGGGTAAAATAAAATATTTACAGCATGGAGCCGATGCCACTGTTAAATCGCATAATACTTAGTTTATGAAAATAACATTTGTCTCATGAATACCAATTAACTTTTTAAATAAAGAAGAAAACAGTAGTTTTTCCAAGGGAAACTTAACTGTTTCAGTAAAAATTGCATTTATGCACAGTTTAATTGAACAATTATTTTCTCCCCACTACCATGAAATATTTCCGATAAGCTAAGAATATGAGTGAACATATATATAGTAGATCCCACTGCCACATATGCCCAACTTTATTTACACATGAAGCTATGTCCTTGGAGATATTGACTAGAAAATGACAAGAACAGAACTATTTTCATAAAATTTATTAAAAATTTGAAAATAATAACAAAACCCTGAACTGGGTATGGAAAGTCACATACACGCATCACCTTTCATGACCTAATAAACCCTATGCACTAGAACAATATGACTACTTAGCAAAGGCACAACACCTTAAATTGGTATAACAAACCCTATGTATGTATACTCTCAAGACAATTTAGTACAATATAATCACAGATAAAGGATTGTCACTGTCCACAACAAATATATTCTGGAGAATGAAACTGTGGAAATCATTCCAGTAGATAAATGCATCCATTTGGGAATATTCCTCATCAAACATCAGTTCAGCCCATGTTCACACCAGCTCTTTGGGGAGAGAAAACTGCACCCAGTTAAAATACAAGAAAAATGGAATGAAGTGGGCACAGGAGAAGGCAGAAATCAATAAAGGAAAGAGATCTGGATAGAGGTCAGGGGGTTTAATGGTAAGATAAGCCCACATCAAGAAGATACAAGCTACCAGAGATATTATTGAGGCATAACGCACTAGGGCATTTGAATGCATTAATATTCTAAAAGGAGAATTCTTGGGGGGAGATTCAAAACCTGATGCCACAAGAAGGCATAACAGTGGATACAAAATAGTCAAGCAAACTGCTGGAATGGCTAGGCCATCTCGTGCCAACAGAGGAAACATGCTGAAAGTTGTTATGCATAAGAACCACAAATGAGGCAAAACTAGAGCTGACTGCAATGACCAGTCCTGTGATGCAATCAAAGCCACTGGCAAGGCTACTAGCAAGATACTCTTCTCGTGTACATGGTAGGAGAAAAGGAAGAAGGCCAACGACGAATTCACTATGGCAAGGTGAAATCTCTTAACTCCTGGATGCAAGACTAAATTGATGCAACTTGGAAGTACGGCAATAGCTGTGGCAGCCAGACAAGCACGGGCCATCCCAATGTTTCCCAAAGCTCTGTGAAACTTGTAGAGAATAGATGCTGAACACCAAAAGTTTGCCACTTTGTCTTCATAAGGTCCACGGTTGAAGGGAAAAAGTCTCATAAGAGTTTGCTGGGCAGAGTCATTCACAGCCAAAGGCAACCAAATGATGGAGAATGTAAGTAGCACAGCAGATCCAATTTTAGCCAACTCATAAAATTTTCTCATAAAGTTTTTTTGCTGCAAGCATGTTCCAAGGAGGTAAAAGAAGAAAGGAAGTGCATGATATAGCTCCATTTGTTTGTAGTTTACCGCCAACGAAAACAATATGGCCCCTATCACATTTGAATTCCCAATAATCGCAGCAAGAGCAGCTATCATAAAACCAATGGACACAGAATTATACTGAAAGTGGCCGTGATCTATTAAAATTAGACCAGGGTATGCCAAAATCATTAGAACTAGCGGGAATCCATTGTTCATCTTGCTGTGATTCGCTCGACGTCTTACTTCGGAACACCACCAAAACACAGCCGGAATGAATACTAGCAAATCTGCGAGTATCACTGAAACTCTCATGAAGAATTTATGGCTATAACTTTCATACCCCCGGGACTTAAACAGGGAAACGAACTCTGGATTGACCCAGTCCGAGAGCACTCCACAAAGTAGACTATGATAAGCAGATAGGGGAGGATAGTCAAGGCCCCAGTAGAGAAGGTCATTGTTTGTTGAGTTTTGGTACCACTCGTTTACAGGCAAGTGGTAAGTGATTTCCATCCAGTGCCTTTGGGCCTCATAGTCTCCGAACATCGGCGGTTTTCCTTTACCGGAGTAGGAGTGAAGGGACACGCCCCAACGAAGAAGAAGAGCGAGCACAGCATAGAGAGCTACCACCTCCGGTGAGTTTGTCATCTTTGTTGGTTTAGAGCCGTTACATAGAGGACTTCTTGAGGGAAATCTACCTTATCGTTAGCCCTGTAGAATAGAGAGCATTTACTTCTTAACGTGTAGTCGAAAAGTGCTAGCAGATAGGAAAATCAATTAAACTGGTTGAAGAACACTCAGCTGCGAATTTGCATAATCCAACAGAAAAACAAATGGTTGAATGATACCATTGACTAAGATAATTTTATGTAAAATGTCTATCACATTAACGGCAAAGCTTAAGGGTAGGTTCAAGTTTTTCCGTATTTAAAATAAACCATAAGACCTAAAATAAGGATGCAAGAAAAGGCCATCACTTCTACCAATAGACTAGATATAACAGGTAAAGTCTTGAAGATCAACGATTTAAATTAATAAGCATGCTATTACAACTAAAAAAACGAAACCCACTAATAGGATATGAAATACGTTTAATGATGAGTAGTTTCTCCCAAGTCTCTCACCACATGAGTTGCTTCAAGAGCTTTACTAAGCTTTTCTGAAAGATAAGAGGTCGTATACATATTGATCTTCACCTGGAATGGGTTGACTCAAAACTGGTTCTAATAAAAATCTTTATGACCACACAACGCAAAATAATGACACGATGTAAATAAATTCAATTTGAAAAAATATCACTAGTCTCTGCTAGACTCCACGTCGAATTCAGCCCGAAAACATTTGAAAGCGATTATAGCGCGATAAGTGAAAAATATTCGAACTACTTGACCAGCCTGCTCAGCTCCCTTGAGGAGAGCGCACTCCTGTGGCAGAAATCTCCATTTATACAGAAAACCAAAAAACAATCTGTGATTTGGCGCGAAAAATGTTGCCACTCGGAGGGCAAACTGTATTCATTTACACGATTTACATTATCTTCAACTACGTACCATGAGGGATATAAAAAAGGCATTTATTGCCCAATAATTCCCCACCTATATCTAACTAGGTACCAAGAGAATGCAGTGGCGGATTAAGGTCGTTGTTGGGGGGGTTTGCTACTTTCCGGGTGTCTGGAGGTAGGCCTGGGCGATATTTATAATTAAATATCGCGATACGATATGTTTAGCATATCGTATAGCGGCGATAACGCTAACTCATATCGTGACGATAAATATCGTATTATGGCGCCTTAATATAATGTCGTGACATATTACCCAATACAAAATCGCCATATCACGCCCCGATAATATGTCACGCAATCGCGCCCCGATAAAATATCACGATAAGTATCGTGATAAAATATTGTGATATTGTGCTCGATAAAGTATCGCGTAATCGCACCCGATGAATTATTGTGATATCGCTCCAGAAAATCGTGTCGGAAAAAGACAGTCGGCGTGTGCATTTTTGTTTTGAGCGAGGATTCATTTGCGGAACATCTACACCCTGTCAGCGCATGGCTGTCTGCAGTTCTGCCGTGGGTGAATGCCCACAGTTAATGTGCAGTCGAAATCATCAATGTGCATATGCTGATGATCTGATCCCAATGTGAGTCTAGCTTGCCATCGATGTTCTGCCTGTGTGCGGCTGGCCAGCGTTTAGTTTGCGGGGGCATATCTCTGCGGCACGGCGGGCACGGCCGACTATTGCATGGGTCGCGACCGAGTTCAATATGCTGTGTGTCTCTCTGTCATTTAAAAGTCACCTGCACAAGCAATGTGGCTGGTCTAATCACCAACCAGCCAAGCTGCTTAGACGCAGGTCACACGTAGTCGGTTCCGGCCATACCGGACAGACATCGCGTACCAGCTCCGTTCGCGTCGGGTTTCCTAAATACCGTAAAATTTCGCCGAGCTTCGGTGAAAGAATAATTTCTGTTAAAAGGTAATATCTGTCGGCCCTCATCATCAGCATCCCTGATGACGAGGGCCGTGTCGGACCTCGAAACGTTGGAGACTATGGACCATCTCACCCGGCTGGAAACCCAAGAAGCCCTAATTAAATTTCTGTTAAATTAATTGGACTGATTTAAAGTTTGTATCAAATAATTGGTGAACGTTTATTTGGTCATCTTCGTGTAAAGATCTCAGAACAATGCATTCACTGAAAGTTACATTTTATAACGATCTAAAGTCAGATCACATTATTATAGCAAGCCGAATAGCTCGTTTGCTGAGTTTGTTTCGATATAATTATATCAGCGGACAATACATACACGAATTTACAAACAGTTGTTTTCAGTTCCTTGCCAAATTTAAACATGACGGCACCTTTAAACTATCAGACCACTGAGATTGAAAGAGGGAGAGTGAAAGAGAACTGCTGAGAATTTGAATTAGCAGGTAGGTAGTAGAAGGGTAAGTATTGAAACGTACTTGCTCTAGCCAGGACCGAATTTAGGATTTGTAGACCCCTAAGCTAGATCTGTGGTTCGGGCCCTACCTGGGTGGTCTGGACGGTATGGAATACGAGAGTGCCCCGAACCCATCCAGTGAAACTTTCGTGGGCCCTCCTTTATTTTTTTAAATTAACCCTTGAAATGTTTTGATTTTTTTTAATTTAAACATTTTTCAGGAATATTAAAAAAAATAACCTTCGAAAACAGAATTTTAAATCAATTTTTATACAAAAAAATAACGGTTTTAATTTTGTCATCAAAAAGTACATCTAAAAAAGAACACAAAAGTTGAGATTCATGTCTATTTTTCCAAATACACAAAAGTCGATTTTTAATACAACTAATAACATGTAATTCAAAATAAATATGTTAGGCAAAAATGAACTAAAGAGAGAAATATAAAAAGAAAGCAAACTTTCCAGTTTACATATTTAGATGTAAATCACTATCAGTACTTTCCCAAACAATCAAACTTAAATAATAATATTTTTTGATTTAAAAAAATGAAAATGAAAGCATTAAATAACTAAAAGATTTAAATGTATTGATATGAAAAATTGTACAGGAGTAGGCTTATATTTAATTTCATTCCTCAATTAAAAAATATGTAATATAAGTATATCAATATGTTAGAGTATGATTTTTAAATCCTTCAACATCAATATTTAGGAAGTATAGTAGCCTATACACCAGTAGTGTAAAATCAGTCGGGATGTGATGCTTTACAGTATTTTATTAGTAGTTTGTTAAAAAAATACTGTTTTTCAGCAGGTTAAATTAATACAGTAGGAGTAGAATAATATTGCAGTACAATTTTATAACTCTATGTCACTAATATGTGAAAATACTGTGTGTTCAAATAACCACTGTATTTTAGTTAATACTTATAACTTTATTTGACATGGAATAAGTGGCTAATTGGTTTGCACCTTACATTCATACTAACAAAACTACATATAATATCTTCATAACTCATTTATCTGAAAATATCACTTTCAATGCTGGGCAAAGCCACAGCGTTGAGCCTGTCTTCTAACATGGAGGTTCGAAGTCTGTTATTGATCAACTTCAACTTTGAAAATGCCCTTTCTCCACTGCTGTTTGTAACCATAAGCGAGAGGTACATTCTTAGAGCAATCTCGATATTTGGAAAACAACCTTTGACTTATATACATCCACCTCTTCTGACTAATGAATTTCTCAGATTAATCAAATTCTTTTTGAAAGTTATGGTAAAAAGCCTGAAACTGTATCAGTTCTTTTCCCAAATCATCATTTAAGTAATTTTTATATGTCCCTACCAATTGTAAGTTTTTAGCCGTTGCAATTATCTGTAATGAACTAATTCTAACTAACTAAGGTAAAGTTCATTCAATTAATCCATTAACTTGGATTTTCAATCATTTCATTTCAAAATTGCTAATTATTTTAGCAGTTTGGCCCAGGTTTCGACTAAAATACTTTCTGAATCTGATAAATAGTGATCTATAGGAATAAAAACCATACTCTGGTTCCACAACGAAGGTCGTAATTCATTCAAGTGATAAATATTCCAAATTATATCAAATGCCGAAAACTTAACAGTGGCGTGCTCCCTAAAAGAATGTTTCAAAATTAAGAAAGGAAATAAACTCTTTTTCAATTATTTTAACTCTCTTTAACATAATGCATCTCTTACGCATAGTGATCAAAATGTCGCTTTGAAAATCGTTGCATTTGATTTTATTAAAATGCCTTCAGCTCGCGTTCCTAAAATGAATTTTGAGTAAAGCTAAAATGCTGTACCGGTGATTATAATATGATTACCGACGTCAACATTACGGTCGATAACTCACGGTATATTTTCAAATGATTTTATAGGGGTAGTCAAAATCAAATCATTAAATGTTCTATAACTCCATATATGGAGTTATAATATAACTCAATCGTGTGTACCTAACTACATTAATTTTGAATAGTAGCAAATATGTTACTTTCGTCATATCAGGAATCTATCCTAAATGTTTAATCTCCATAATAAAAGGCCATAGCTTTCTGAATTGAATATTCATAATTTATAAATTGCGCTGAACTCTGAACGGCTAACCGGGTGGGATTATCTAAGATTTACTCGCTGAATTTACAATGAGTTCGATAAACTATAATGATGAATATGAGAAATAAGACATTTTACCGGGAGAATTATTTTATATACATTGAATAAAATAAATACTATCCTAGATACGAAAATACATGGCTGACAACGATTTGTATTCATATTTATGAATATATCAATGGACTCTCGACATGTAACAGTAGCGCACCTACATCTAGAATTGTATCAAGGAGATTTGACAAAAATCTAGAATTCCGGTAAATTACCCAAGCTTTCACTCCCGCTTGTTCACATCGGCGGAAAAATTCAGAAACTTACTGAGTTCAGAAAATTGCACTGGCAAGGCAGACCTCGCGTGAAAACACGCAATTCAGGAATTTATCCTCCGGGAAAAGTTACGCAAGAAGACTGCCATCTCTTTGCTCCGTGCATTTGCGCGTGATTCAGCCGCTTCGAATATTTTTTTTATCGACTCCCGCGACAGCGACATCCAATCTTCAATACTTCAACTCTTCTCAAGAATGTGTGGAATTCACGAGGAAAAAAGCATTTAAACGAACTCGGATCCAAACCTAGATCTTTCGAAATCGCGTCGAGGACTTTGACCAGTCAATCGCTGCAAAAAGTCTCTTTTTCACTGTGTTTTCGCTCAGATTTTTAATTTTGTTCACTAATAATTTTGCGCTCTCATCTGTCTCCACTGCAGGTGACGTCAACTAAAGTAAAACTGCTTTTCATTTTATCTAAGGAGAACCCACTTGTTTTCAAAAGTGGGGCTTCAACCTCGAGGATAGTGGCGTCATGTGCACGAGTGTGAGTGTATACACACGTGCAATCGTATGCATGGTACATACCTACATCGCAAGAGAATCAAGTTCCTAACGTCTCCAAAATTTTCAGAATTTAAGGACGCCGGGGTAACTTAGTTGATTTACAGTACACGACGCGAATTTGGGGGATATGGATTTGATTCTCTGTCCAGGCGAATGATTACTCCATTGCAAATTTCGCTCATTCGTGTATCTACTCTCTCAGAGGTAGATTGCCATCAAAGTTACTGTTATGGAGAGTTGAATTGATGGAAATCGGGGTGGTACGGGAGAGCATTATTTATATTTTGGGCATCACTTGAACTCATCAGAAAGAGGTTGAACTACTTCAGAAAATCGGGAAGAAGCTGGGGCAACCAGTTTGTTTGTTTGGAAGGTGTTTCCGATAATTCATCCGATGTTTTCGCGAGTGTTTCAGTAATTTCTGATGAAATTCCACCCAAAGTAAGCCAATTACGGTGACATGTAACACGATATATTTTGATGATTTTTTTTCGGTTGATCGGGTCGTGTTAAAATACGGTAAAATTTTGGAACCTAGCTAGTGACCTTGGGGCGGAAAGGTAACCACTAATCAAACTGAACCAAACAGACGGGTACCAGAATCCCCCAAAATAAACATTAACATTACCGAATACAGAGTACTGATGAAAATGAAGATACGACAATGTCTGAACCGGGAGATATTTTTCAACGTGAAATGAAGGCTGTTACGCCAAAATTATTTAAAGCGGCTCCAAAATATGGCTGGCACAGTCAGTTAAGGTGACGGAGCAGTCTCTATATGTGAATATTGTAAAAGGTTTTCCGTTCATATTATGAAAAATTGCTACTTTCTGCATTTTTAGCAATATTTTATTTTTTAGCCATGTTTTGCCTCACACAATGGGCAGAATGGGAAAAAATGACATAAAAATTTCAAAAGAAAATCGTCATAATCTTTGCATTTCTTTGCATAGCATGCTAAGAAATGCAAACCCACATTATAAACTTTTCATTGATAGCATAAATGAGTTTTTACTTTACATGATTAATTATTTTATAGTTAATTTTTAAGTAGGTATTCCCATCCGCCCCTAGTTCACTTACATAGAATTTATTCCATCGATCCCATATTCGAATCCCAGTCCAGGCAAATTATTTTTTTCACTATGAATTTCACCCATTCGCACGATGGGTGAAGGCATCTCAAGTTGCACCGCTTTGAAAATCTCCTGACTGCAAGTATTGGATACACCCCTCCAACTTAGTATATCCTTATTAATTCCTGCCAGAAAAAATATACTCTTATTAGAGACGGGCAACATCGTTCATTCCGGTGACCGACTCATCCATTCAGTAAGAGGAGTCGATTCTTGAAACTCGTTCAATATTTTTCGTAAATCAGTCACGATTATTACGTCAATGGATAACACCAATAAATAATAAGAAATTAAAATCGAAGGCAATTCGCTACAAAACATTAAACAACAAATTTGACTCCTATATTAAATGTCTCGATTAAAAAAAAGTTATGGGGTGATGCCATGAAAAAGGAAACAAAGCGGTTGTCTGTCAGGCACACAGTGGACCCTCCAGACTGGAATATCCCTTCCCTTTCCCCCTCTCCTGATCCTTACATTTGGATGCCTAGAAATTTGACGAAGGCCTCCTTTCCTACATACATTACTATTTCATCCACTGTGCCCTTGAGCGATGAATAGTGCCCATGAGCTTCGGGCACTTCAATGGTTTCCGAAAGCTTCGGGCGACCTGTCGTCGCCGGGCGAAAAAATGGTAGAGGTCGACTTTAAAAATCCCAAGACCAGGCCCCTGGACCCCTCAGTTTCCCTTGGGTGCCACAGAGTTCCTGGGGCCTCACACAACAGAGAAGATTATCCCGATTTTTAAGTGTTGACACATTTAAAACGCTCCATAAAATGAAAGAACATGTCCAGTCCCAACCCCCTAACCCACACACGATGGAAAACTCCTCATTAGACCCCTAGAGCTAGGAGGGGCAAAGACGTCTCGCTTGTCGGCAAGGGGCAAGTTGAAAGGGAACGGGCGAGTGTTGAATGATTTGAGGTGAAAATGGATATAGCCATCGTTTGTGGGTTAGGGGGGTAAGACTGGACTGGTTTTTTTTATTTAGACATGGAAGGCATCTAGGGGGAGGATATATCGCCCTGGATATGCCTCGAACCCAAACCTCCGTTAGGAGTTACACCCTAATTACGAGTATGTTCCCTTCGCTTTTCCTCTTCTCCGAGGCACTACCAACCGACCTAACTCTACTTTAGAAAACCATATGCCTAAAAAAATTTAGCATAGAGCTTCTTAAATCTAGAAATATAGTGTTTTATGAGCATGCTTTAAAAGCTGTCGCCGATGAGAAAAATAATGCTATTTGTTGAAACATATATGTATGAAACCAAAAAAAGATGAAATGCAAATAAAAAAGTGAAGGGGTCACATCTCTCGTTGAAAAAGATGACAAGAAACGCCAAAAATTACTACAAATGGAGTCTTTCAAGTATTAATCGTTCTGGGTGTGTAAGTGACAATTAAAATATTTCAGAAAATAAGGAACTTAAAACTGCCAATGCGAGTCTTAACGAATTCCAGCACATATATTAATGAGGAATTATTCGAAAGCTACTGGAATCGAACGGAGGTTGTCAACGTAACGTCCAATGCAGCAAACATGTTTTTGAACATTTCTCCAACGCCATAAAAGTTGTGGTAAAAATACGATAAAAGTTGTTTATGAACATTTCTCCAATGATTTTTCTCAAGATAAAAGAAAATGTTCGGTATTACGGAAGAAGTAAAATAACTTAGTTAACTCCACTAATTATTTATTATTATGACCCGGGTTTCAATACTTGGTGTTATCTTCAGGTGACCAACTTTAGGCTTGATTTTGTGTAAGTCAACCATTACGTAATGGATGACTTACACACAATCAAGCCTAAAACTGTTTCTTTCGGTATTTCATTGGTCGAACCCCAAAACGTATGAATAATTCGGGTAACATTAATATATTTTTGTTCTTAATAACCACCACAGACCATGGAATTCTGAATTTTTCTGAACAAAGAGCCCGTAATTTTTTTCTGGAAGTTCGCGAAACATCGCATATCCCTGTGCGAATGAAAATTCATTGAAAATGAGTCAGGGATCCTGGTTTCCTCTGGGATAACCGATTCCTTGAGCATTAATTGATTCTTGGGTCTGCTACTCTGTGAAGAATCACCGATTCCCCAACGATTCACTGAAGTCTTCGACTCATGTGATTCCTCGACTCATATGATTCCTCGACTCATATGATTCCTCGACTCATATGGTTTCTCGACTCATACGATTCCTCACTGAATGATGAGTCTTTGACGACTCTTGATTCAACTAGAGTCGTCGTTCGTTCCTCGTTCGTCCGTGGCGTCTGTTGATTCCCATCTTTGTCGAGTGGTGCGCCCATTTTCATCTACAAGGCCATTGAGGCCATGTCTCAAACCTGTGAAAGGTTACTCCAGGTTGAAGGCGATCGCTGTGACAACTGCACCCGAATGCAGTACAACACACCATCTGAGAACAAATTAATAATAATTCATATTTTCAATGAAAATCCATCCATAAATCCAGTGCAATTATGAGCTCAAAACAACTAGAAAATGGTTCAAGACTTACTCACCTTAACTTTCTAGTAGAAGGCAGATATTTAAGCGTAATTTTCACCAATACATCCACACTTCCATGCCATTCAATGGCAAGTCAAGAAAAAACGGGGGGAACCATCATGGCGGATATTTCGATCGTCAGGCTTCAGGTTAGTGACGTCATGCCCCCTGCATCCATTGAGGTAGATGCTTGCCTCAATGCCTGCATCTACCTCAATGTACAAGGCCGCCGAGTAGTCTTGATAGTTGTCGTGGTGGCCATGTAGAGGACTCTGTAACGAGTCGTAGGAACGACGGTTCATTACCATGAACGATTCAGTTTGTCAATTCACCTCAAAGAGTCGTTCGATTATATTAGTTCATTCGCGACCGACCCACCTCTTAACTCTTACATCCCATTCATTTTGCTTCATTGGTATCAGCTCCCCGGGACCACCATTGATTATTCATTTGCTGCTGGTCCCCCGCTTCCAGATTTTTTCCCGACTGTCACACTCTCCCCTTCCCCGCATGACACATTTCTCTTGTTCTGCTCCGCCATTTTTATGCTGGGTTGCGTCATCGATCAAGTTTTCCATTTTTTTCTCTCTCCTTCCTTCGAAAAAATCTCACTCTCCGGATTCCGTAGAAGCAACAAAAAAACGAGAGGAAAAAATTATGACGTAATCGCACTCACGTTTTTCAGTCCCTTGGCCATTAGTATAAGATATTTGTGTCATGGGGTTGTAGCCCATGTATTCTTCAGGTTTCACAGCCATTCACTGCAGTAAGGGCAAGGCGATCATCAGCCCTGCGTGTCGCGAAGCGATAAAAGCATCTGGGCGCAATGCTCCATTGCTCGTCTTTGTAAGAAAAGAGCGTTCAGAGTGATTTTAAAAGTGTCACCATGAAGACGGAAGATACCAAGCCTAGGGGCAATTCACATACAGGTTTTGGAAAAATAATCCTCTTACCATGTGATAAATGCCACTAAGTTCTGCTAACTTGCTTTTACTTAGTTTGAACTCACGGAATCACAGACTGCCAGCTTATTTACTAGTGTGGTAGATGAGCAATCAAGGATAACTTAAAGTGAGTACTAAAAAGAGCCACATTTTTTTAGGAAAACTTCCTTGATTTAATTTGTGCATTCGAAGTTTAAAATGAAAAACATCAAGGTTTAAGGATAGGAAGCAAAAGAAACTTTGATGAAATACTGTTTTTGTTTTATTTAGAAATATTAGAGACCTCAATAATTGCCCGCTCATCTGGCTATTGGGACCGGCTCATCAAGGAGGCCATCGAGATCCGGAGAGAAAGACGAAACTTTAACCGTGACGCCGGTTACAACCTGAGTCACACGTGGAAACCTATCATCAAGATTATGGGAGAGTCAAGACCACCGGATGATACATAATTTTCCCGCCAAAATTTCGGACCTTACCTACCCATAGGGTATATATTGATGACCACTTCCAGTCAAGGCACTCACCTCTGCCCTGAGGACGATGCTCGACTCGAGCATCGAAACGTCGGCCGCCATGGACCTAACTACCCGGTGCAAACCCCGAAAGATCCCTGATATAAATCTTCGCCGGGAAAGCCTGAAATCATTCATTAGAGACCTCATGTTTATTTACCACCGTTTATTTTTGCCATTATTTCGGAATATTTTTAAACCTTGAGCCTTTAAAATAGTAAACTACAAGACCTAGGAGTACATCATACAGCTTGCATCTATATTTTACCCTGCTAGCCACCTCGAGGTTGTGTGGCAGAGGGTAATTTTTTTTAAAACCAGCATGGCATTCACTATATGCTATAATTTTGTAGAAACTACGACTTTTCATTAATACGACGAGGGGTGAATTTTACGCGTATTCACGACATTCAGTGCCACAAATGCTGTAAAAACGACGAGTATTAGTGCATTATGAAAATGCATACATGAACAGAAACATCGGAGCTGCACAAGAAGCATGCGATACGTTCTGGTAGGACCACATAGCACATAAAAACACAAGCATTATAGAGCAAATCAACTAATACTACTACACACTACTACTACGATAATTATAAAATATCAAAGGTTACTACTATGGCCTCCAATTGGTCACGGATAACGTGAAATTTTAAGTCAGCCCGGTCTGCATTCGATTTCCCTAATTTTTATGCTCATGCCTATGCGCAGCCTATCGTAGTACCTCGAGGTTCGCTACGTGTTACGTTAAAGCAAGTATATTGGTGGATGTTTTCTTGGCATTTTGTTTGCCCGCGATGTGCGCATTGGTCGGTGAGAGATATATCAGGTCTGCGATAGTGCGGCGATATCTATGCTTTATTAAGTTTTCGATTAAGATAAATTCATTCTTTTGAGCCCATAAAATAGAGCATTTCAACGTCATCATCACAAAGGCTAAAACCTTGACCCTTCCGCACTGATGTCTCCTTAGAGCAGAAATAAATACGCTTCGAGAGGGAAAGCCCTAACTTTTTCATGGATCGCTGCACATACTACGGCTGACCGACTAAAATATAGCCGGGAGATCGAAAAGCACCATAAGTATCCCTTTCAGAGTGATGCCATTTTTATTTTGAGGGTACCACACACGCAGGTGCTAAAACGGTTAGCAACTATATGTTTCAAGGTAGCACTCAAAGGGGAATGGAAAACATAAAATATACATGTGACAAAGCCACGCAAGAATACTGAAGTAATGAGATTCTCTGAGATTGAAAAAAGCGAGGTTAATCATAAAAGTAGGATAGCATATGCAGGCTAGAGCAGGCATAAGTATTGATTGATTACTTAGGTAGTAATAATAATAATAATTTCTATATACTTAACAGCCAAAGCCAATTACTAAGTATTTATCATATGGATGAACACACACAACCATGCCCTGGGAGGTGTAAATTTCCTACCCAGGCGGGATTCGAACCCGCGACCGGGCAGGCGAGGACTTAGCAACCGAGGCCGGCAATGTAAAGTACGCTGGATATGAACGGGCATTGCAGCAAAAATATGAGTAAAACTGCCTTAGCGAAAGAGGTGCTTACTAATTGGAGAGGAGTAATAATACGAAACACGACTAAGGACATTGGAGAAACGCTAGAGAAGAGTGTAATATTGATTACAGGGTTGCACGGTGAGGACAATTAGGATAGAGTATGAGAGTAGATTGGAGGTAATTGCGACTGGATATGGACGAAAAAGGATTAAAGGGAAAAAAGAGGAGACACATGGTACAAATATAATTTGTGGTACTCCAGTTAGCATTCATCCTCCCATATATTCCACCTTGACGAAACCAGGATTCTCGCCCGCTCCTCTGGATTTTGGGAGCGCCTGGTCAAGGAGCACCTTGAAATTCTCATGGAGAAAAACAATCTCAACCGGGATTCAGGCTTCTCCTTGAGCAACTCCCGTAAACCCGCCTTGACCACATTACGCAAAAAAACGGCTATTCCACAAAACGGCGGGAAACAATTCAAGCTTACCCCTCCGCACCAACAATCATGAAACACCTACAAGAATGGGGAGGATATACATGAAGCGAACCAACATCCACATCGACACTCATCAGCCCCGATGACGATACCCGAGTTGGGCATCGAAACGCTGGCGAACATGGAGTCATTAACCCCGTGGAAACCCGAGAAAAGTTCCTGCAAAACAAACAGCTGGATAAAATTCATCGGTTAAACCAGGGGTCTCCAAACCTTTCAGCCCGAGGGCCGCATTAACCATCAAACAGCAGTTCGGGGGCCAACTACACGCTCGGGGTCCAAATAAAAAAGAATCAAAATATGGATGTTGCTTTTAATTATTTATTTTATAGTATTTTATTCATAATAAGTAGCGAATAAGGTTTTGCAATGTAGTGATTGGTTGGAAAACATAACGCACTACTGCGCGCCTCTATTTTAATTCGGTAAAAACATAACGTACACGTAAGCGGCGGCTGATCTTGGCAGGGTACACGTAAATTTCCGTATTTTTTTCCGTAGACAAAATGGTCTCCGAGGGCCGGATGAAAAGGCCTCGCGGGCCACATCCGGCCCGCGGGCCGTAGTTTGGAGACCCCTGGGTTAAACAATTAATTGTAAGAGAAAGAAAGCCCGGCATGAAACGTATTGTGAAGTAGTTCTTTTATGGAAAAATCCTCTTGGCCTTCATTTGTCTTTATTTCCGCAGGAGAGTTTTGGTACAGTTTTTCTAAATTAAGAGTGTAACAATATAGATTGTTGTTTATACGTTAAATTAAACAAAAAAGAAATACATTTATAATTTCACTATCTTATATAAAAATATTTTTCTAAACTATTGAGTGCACCTCAGGTTAAGGAGCTTTTGAAAATTATGTCGTCTATTAGGCAAACTGCGTGAAACATTTTCCTGAAGAAACAATGATAGTTAAAGAATCTTTTAGCATTTTATACTGGATCAAATCATCAATTATCATCAGTAACCAGTCAAATTATTTAAGTATTTCTTCCTCAAATAAATAGGTATTTGACTTTGCATACCCATTTTTTGATACATTAAATATGAAATGGTCCGATACAGATGCCAAGCAACGTTTTGGTAGTCTAAAGATTCTTACATAAATAACTTAAGGTTAATCTATAAATCATACTTAGGGAAAAAATAATAAAATCGGAAATTTCTTAAATTTGAATCCGTGTATATTTTTGTCATGAATCGGAGAGACATGGTAATCTGACAGCACAATGATAATAATAACATAATAAGGAACACGAGGATATTAAAATTATGTTTTTTTCCACCACGTCACCTCAAACTCTTCAAATCATTTTGGAAGTTCTGGCGAGTAAATGCTGTGTACAGAAAATCTGAGGCTATTCTCATTAAAGACGAGAGGGATACATTGAAGATCCATGGAACTTAAGGATGAAGGCTATTCTTGTCTCATGACTGCATTTTTAAGGCAGTTGTACCGATAGCAAAATGAATCCCAGCAATTTGCTGGTGAGGATAGTTGAGACCACAGCTTTGACTTGAGCATCACAGGTGGGCGCGACGAATCGCGAAAGTACAATTTGATGACGAGCTGCATCCCTCGGCCCTTTGAAAGGGACGGGTAGGGGGAGGATTAAACGAAACCCTTGCCTTCCGGGTAATGGCCTGAATGTTCTTCTTTCCGGGCCCGAATCGGCGAGGGTGGGCGTGAGTCAGGCAGAGAGGCATCCTCCGGGCGATTGTGCCGGAGCAGTTGTGGCGGATACATACGCTCTCCCGGCTGAAGCGCACGGGATCCTTTCTGCATATCAAGTGGGGCATTACTTTTGATTTGTGCCTCACAGAACACCTACCCCTCCCCACTGCAACACCACCCCCTCCTTAAGGAGGAAGAGTTAAGGGTAAAGGGGTTTTTGAGGTGGAGGGAGAGGGGAAGGGAATGAGGAGAGGGTAAGGGGTGGATCGAAGGGGTAGGGGAGGGGTGGGGAAGCGACAGTTTCAGCAGCAGCAGTGAGACGGTAAATTAACGGATGCGGGACTTCCGCACCTCCCCCCACTCCCTCCCGCGCTGTCTGCGCTCTCTCCGCAGTCGCAACCGAATGGAGGGGAGAAGACATGGAGGGGGAGGGGAAGGGGTTGGTGGTTTTAAGGGGGTGTAAAAGAGCGTCCTGGGCGCTTTGTGGCATCGTCGGCAGAGCAGAGAATCCCGCGACGAGACGCAATCACGTCGTCGCCCCAAGGGTTTTCACGTGCGGGCGGAGTGCATCAAAGGATTGTTTCTTCCGGTTTCTTTTTAGTCCTCTCTCTCTTTTTCTCTCATCGAAATACTTTCCACTTTCCTCCCCTCACAACCCCCCTCTTTCTCCGATCATCCTCTTGAAAACCTCCTCCTCAGTATGGCAAATCTAATAGTAATTGAGCGGCGTTTTTATTTGAACTGATAATGTCAAAAGGAAACCGACGAGCGATTGCAGCTAGTGAAATAGATTTTTGATAAAGTATGTCAAAAATAAAAATCATAATCAGAAACGATAAATCCAAAGATTGACTAAGTTAATTAATCGGGTGCACTCCGCGGTAATTTGGGGTGGCTGTCCCCCGACACTTCGAGGCCGTCGCTGGTCACTTAAACCCCTAGATAAAGTAAAACTGATGATATCAGGCCACATTTAATCACTGCCTAATACAACCTTCATACTAGTCTTAAGATACGGGTACAAATTGAGTAAAAAGTAAACGAAAAGTAATCGTGGTTGACTATAATTATTAATGTACACCAAATATGATGAAATTCGTCTTGAAAAAAATCATTTGACTTGACCGCGATTCGAACCCGGATTCCCCGATTTCCGGCCAAGTGTGTTCAACACTTACACACCTGACCGGCAATCGGGAGATCCGGGTTCGAATCCCGGTAAAGTCAAATGATTTTTTTCAAAACGTATTCCATCCTCTTTGGAGTACATCTTTGCACCCGTGCGCGTGACTGCGTACCACCTCATTTGTGCAATCGCAATGATTGGAAAATTATAATAATTAACTCTAGTACACTGACTTTTACCCGCAAAGGAACTCCACCATCGTTGTATCGGTAAGGAGAACATGGCGGACTACTCTCCTAAAGGAATAGTTTCATTTTATGAGCTAAATTTCCATTTGAAGCGAAGTTAATGCTTCATGCATCACATTTTTGGAAGCTAATGATAAGTAATAAAACAAACTTAGACTTTGACCGTTTATTTTCAGTGCTCCAAACAACAGTTGCGCTTGCACGTTATGCGGGCAGCGTCTCGCAGGAACTACGTGAGGAAACGACTGTTCCAAAGCGTAGAGAGCCAAGATAATGTCATTCTACAGAAATATTGTTAATAAGTCGGTATTTTTTTCAAGTACAAAGTTTACTGTCTCATTCACGCTGTGGACATTAAAAGCCTTTTCCTGCCCAAATTCGAAGAGTAACCGTGAGAGTCGGCAGATCGCTGAGTGATGCCACCAACCACGAAACCCAACACACAGAAATACGTCATCTTGGCTTGTCTCCCGAGTGACAACATCCGCGCTTTAGTCCAAAGAGGAAGATATCGAGCCTTTACGGATCCGGAGCTGAAAAAATCATGACTACAATGGGCAGAGCGGTCTCTTAAAGGAAGCTTAAGCGTTGCCAAAAATTTTCGGAACGATGTATTAATAGCACTTTCGTTCTGTAGAGAAATTCCAACCTCTCCTCTAATTGGCTATCATTACCATCGACCACAATCACGCTCCGTGAGCAATTCCTGAGGTACTTAACTTATTAGGAGCGACCATCTGCTTCCTGTCCCACAAAACATAAACATTTACAGGTGTAGATATGCACGTTAATATTGGCGATTGAATTTAGACATGTTCCAGCAACTGAAATATTATGTCATTGTGAGTGCTTTCATTGCTCAAAAGATGAATTTCAATGTTATCAATTAAAATTAAAAGATTTCAGTAACTAAAATATTATGTCATTATGAAAGTTTTCATCACTCAAATTGATGCTACTGATCTAGGGGCTAACATTTTTGACAAGCTTAAGTTTTACGGTTACCTATTTTAAAAATAGGTTTATCGAATGGTTTGCTGGCTGAGGCACCACAGAACCTAGACCAATTTGTTGTCTTGCAATTGGAAGAAAAACCGCACAAACTCCCTGCACTTCATCAATTAGTGTCAGTAGATAGAATTCCAAGTACAGTAAAACTCCAAATATCCGAACTCCAACTAACCGGATCGCCAATTATCCGGATGGCTTTTAGGGGAAAATCTTTGAAAATCAGCTTTTTACAGTCACGGTAATAGGCTTTTCGAAACGTGTATTGTATCTTTTATACCGTAGATTTCGTTTGATAGTTATTGGTTACAGCACATACGTTTCTTTAGCGTTCTTAATTCAAACCGAAGCGAAGACGTTAAGAGGTTTCCAGAGAAATTACCTTTTTTGTGAGTTATCCATTTATCCGGATATTTGATTATCCGGATTGGGTCCGGTCCCAATTGATCCAGATAATTGGACTTCTACTGTATTTGAATTTTCTCATTAATTTTCTAAATTAAAAGGAATTATCTAAACTATCTAATACTGCTCGCTATAAAAACAAGTTATCGCAATACAAGCGGAATTCTTGTTCATATTGACGCGGCGCTCATAAATAGGGCTGTCCAGCATAGTTGTGCATGGATAGCATTGATCGATGTGTGCATGCAATATCCATGTAAATGCAATGATACTGTGGTAATAGGAACTAGTGATACTACAGCTTCAATGTATGTGCCATGAGGCCGCTGTATCTTTCACTAGCTAGTGCAACTATCACACAACGAAGTTTTCACGCTACGGTTCATTCTTCTCTACTATGATGCAAATTGAGTACTTATTAGCCATGATTACAGGATGAAAGGTGGTAATATTCTGATTACTATCAGAATAGGCCACAAAGGAAATATTGCGAAGCTTTATAAAGTTTTCTCGGGTTTCACCCCAGGTTATAGGCTTCATTTCTGACAACATTTCAACGAACAATTTTAATGTCCACATCAGCGTAAATGAGACAGTAAACTTTGCACTTGAAAAAAATACCGACTTAGTAACAATATTTCTGTAGAATGACATTATCTTGGTTCTCTACGCTTTGGAACAGTCGTTTCCTCACGTAGTTCCTGCGAGACGCTGCCCGCACAACGTGCAAGCGCAACCTTTGCCTAGCCCACAGGATGAATATATTTTAATTTGGATATTACAAAATATTAAAAACTTTCTATAACACCTGACCCTTCTCGCTCCAATTCGGAGCACAAAATTAAAGTAAATCAGAAATCGAGCTTTATAAAAAATCTCAGCTTTGTAAGAAAAGTATTTTCACACATTTTTCATCCTCGACGAAGACAATTTAGACTTTTTAATCGTTTTAATCTTTAACTTACAGATAATTTTCCCGTCGAGACTAAGTTCTTTTGTCTCATCGGAGTAAGAGTTGACAAGTGCGGATTATCCGTGGTGGGAAAAAAGTGAGTTAAAATTACTTAGTAGCTTTAGCGCTTAGGAAAATAAATGGGCTTACTTGAGAGGATTGGACCTCTAATGTTGCTATTTGCGTATACTTCCTATTGATCAAGTTAAACGCACTCAGAACCTTTCAGGAGAAACAAAATGATATAATGGATTATTTTTAATTTCTCCATAAATTGCATCATTGAGGTGAAGCTAGACTCCTATTTATAGCCAGCCTTCCTACCTACTAGTCTTCTGAAGCCGACGACAGAAGGTCTACCGGGGAAAATTGAGCTGGAAGCATTTAGTATCTTCGAGTAGCCACACCCCATCAGCATGCCATAATTATTGCATGGAAAGTATGGAGTCGGTGTGTAGAATGCGATACTTTTACGAAACCATGCGATACTCAGTTAATTTGGCTTGCGATAATTATCACGGTGTTTTGAGAGGTGACCATCTAGTGTAAGTCACCCTCCTTTGTTTAGTAAAAGTTCGAGCATGATTTTTGGGAGAAGAAGCGGCGAGGAAGAGGGGTTGAAACTATTTGATAATTAGTGGAGGAAATACCTTTCCATTGACTAGGTTACGGTTATTATGGTTAAAGAATATGGAGAAACTGGACCACTACACCCATTCTATAGACAATATGTTCCTTGTGGACGCCCAAATAATTTTATTTGCAGGCAATACTCCGCAGACTACTAGAAATATTTTACCCATAGTAGCGACGATTTTTCTTTAAATCTGCATTAGGGTTCTTTACCTGTGGAAGAGTTCCAAATGGAACAGTTCTATTAGAGTTTGTAAAGGCATATAATGAGAGTTTACTCTCGTTATCAACCTTTATAACGAGGTTAGATACGTTTAACAGAATTAATCAGGAAAATCCTGGGTGATTTGAAGGTACAATTTCTCGACAATTGATTCAGGGCAGACAAGTTGATGATCGATATTCGCTCCGGTCTCACATTGTGAGACTAGCGTAAGTGTATTAAATCTAAGCAATCAATGAATTTTGAATTAATCGTGGCATAACTGTTCTGATTTTATATTAAATGAATCAACTTATGATCTGACGTGGGTACACATTGATGGATGCGATGTTTTAAAATGTTAAGCTTGCATAAAAAAGCAGGGTCTAAGAAATCTATGTTAAGAATCGTCTTAAGCATGGGGTGAAAGGCGTTATTTCGGCGAAATATGGAATCGGATTTGGATGGAATTGAGTTCCATTATATTTCGCAATTCTTGTCTGTGCCCGTGGGGGTTCGTAGGTCAGAGGAGGTAAAATTATAAAAACTGTTCAAATGGTAAAATCTGAGGTATTCAAGGAGCCGTGTCTGTTTGATTCACAGGTGTTGGATTTTTTTTACCTTTTGAGTTGACCTGAATCACAAACTTGTCAACCTGTCATCCTGCTTCCCTTCTGTGCCAGAAGATCTCGTTCGCGTAGGGGTGAAAAGTGAGTCGTAATTCTTTGGGGGAATAGCAGGAGAAGAAATGTCCCTTAAAGTCTGGTAGGCCAAAGGCGAGGAGAGGGGTAGTTGCAAAATCCTGTAACCGAGAATAGAAAGACTCGGTTCTTCAATTTTGGGAAGATAAATGTATTGAAAAATATACAACGTAATGAATTCGGTTTTGCTTCAACATTGTTGAAGCTTGAGTACTAAATTGATTTTTTTAGTAACAAAATTGTTTCGGCAAGTCTATTGATTTCCCTATATGATTTTCATCACATCGTTGTTGTTAGGAGTTTTATGCTGAACAATAGCAGAATGACCCAAGTATTCACTGAAAACTGGAGTTAACCAAAATCATATGTTGAGATACGATTCAGGAGCAGGGAAATAAATGTATTATCCATTTACTTCACCTAATGGAGTGACAAGTATTAAATAATTCTGACCTTCAACACCTTAAACATAGCCTTGTGTTTATATTAGGCACCATACATGGGATCTTATCGGAAGAAAATTATAGTATATTTGATAAAATTATAATGACCAAGCATTCATAATTCATCGCAATATCCAAGAACTGATAATTTTATGTTTTAAGTTATCCACCATCAAAAGTTTGATAATTTAGGTATCTCTACGTTATCATGTTCTCGCATTCCATGGGTGAAAATTTTAATAGAACAGAAAAAGAGGAATATTCGTTCTCTCTAATGAAGTGCCGCAGCAACTATCATACATTTCTTTCAGATAGGGTCTTATCGACTCCTTTAAGCGTGGGTATACGTAATTACATGCTTAAGGGAGTATAGCTGAAAATGATAGCTGAGTGTTTATCTTTCTACATCTAGGTGATGCCATATAAGCCGTTATTAGAGCGTCAAGCGCACAAACCTTTTAAAGTTCTAAAGCTTCCAAAGGAGGGAAACTTCGTTCCAAGCCCCCTTTGCCATTAACGGTAAAAGCGATTTCAGCCCTTATCTGACAAGGGATTCTTCTTTCATACCACTTCTGACGCGTAATTACGGAAGGACTTGGCTAGACTTTGAGCGTATTGTACCAAAATTGACCGTTTTTTTCAGGTAACCAAGCACCATAATAATTCATTTACTAAGTTGGAATGAATATTGATGGTACAGGAGTCGCCTAATGAACGTTATTCCGCGAGTTGCAACACTCTCACAGGAGCAAGCGCTGAGATGGGAAATAGGAACTATCATATCATAACTCCTCATGACAGGAAAATAATAGTGTGTGAGGCAATATATTTTCAAATATTTCCAGAATTCAGCCATTAATCGCACCCACGCTGACACTATATCTTATTTATTAGCATCATGATGTAACAGATAGATAACGTGTTTTTCCTCAATAAAAAAGAAGAAAAATAATGACATGAACGACGGAAACAAAACTTATGTATAGAGATAAGAGAGAAAGGAAAGATATTGAAGCATAAATACTTTAAAATCGAGCCAAATAGTCAATAATATATAGTCAATTTAAAGTCTGGCACCACCTAACGAAGTACTTAAAGTTGAAATAACAGTCTTTTGCTAGCTGTCCTGATATCTGAGATAAATCCAAAATTAGTCATCATGATTGAGAAATATTTCACTGATTCAATCATTGATTTAAAACTGCTTCCATGAGAATCATACCGTTAACTAAAGGAGGCCCGTGGATTTCATGGCAAAAGTTTGGGGACTCAGAATGAGATTCTTTAAAGCTCTCGGTTCACTTTAGGATGAGATTATTTGATAAACCAACTTTGAGTCTGAAATTAAAACAATAGTAGAAACACTTAAATGCTATAAAAGCACCTTGGGTGACTTATGTCATTCACGGAGAAAAGCAAAATGTATAAATATAGAAAATATTTCTAATACAAGAAAAGGCCCATTTACTCTCATCGAGCAGAATTTGTAGGTGGAAATACGACTCATAACTTAAAACTGGGAATCATACGTACCTTGCTGACGTGTGGATCCTTACGACACTGCATTGCAACGCTATTTGACTGTAAATACCTATATAGTTTCAACTTTGTATTGAATTGGACGTGGGCACATACACAAGGATAGTCCAACACTGAAATAGCTTCCTCGCATTAATTGTACTCTTTGACATTTTCAAAAATGTAAATAGGACAAAACTTTGATTATACATGTGATCATCTGTGAGTAAATATTTAGCTTTTAACCATCTTACTTTATATGTGAGTCATTCCATCACAATTCAAACAAGATCAGGAACAGGTTGGGTCATCATTTCAATCAATAGGGTCTCTGATTTTGCTTAAAGTTGGTGTATGGGTATTGGGTAACATCACCTCAAGAAAAATTCTCGAAAATCATTAAGAGAAAACGATTTCACGTGAGTTTTGAGTAGCAAAAAACTTAAAAAATTAAGAAAAAACATTGGCAGCGGAAGGCAGTGAGTTAAAAAAATGAAATATAGCTTTAAATGTTTAGCTCTCTGACTTGTACGGGGGTGACCCTCTCGGAACCTCAAAATGTTGAATGATGTTAACTGATTAATTTCGAAGATCAAATCAAAGACAAACGGCTGATTGAATCGAAAACCCAGAGAATAGTTTCCCAATGTTTCATTTCAAGAAAAAATAATTTATTTTCCATTATAGTTATCTCCAATATTTTAATTACTTACATTACCCAATATCCTCCGTGAAATTAAATGACCGAATGGGACAACTTGTAACTCTATGACGTTATTTTAATAAAACGTTTGCATTTAATATAACGTGATTGCTGAATAGGAAACTTTGTGGAGCTGAGAGATTACGAACAAGAGAACATTTTTGTATTATTCTACACTTATTAACATTTATGGGCAGAGATTCTTAACGCTCTTGACTTCCTCGCTTCCTACGCATTCTACCAGTAAACTATACTGAAGACCGCTTGAAAATGACGATTTCAACCATTGTAACCGATGACGGCTCATCACAAAAGTGTTAAGTGTTACTTGCTTCTCTTGACTTAACTAAGCATTTATTATTGAAATTTTCCACAAATGAACACGCTTAAAGATATATTTACATGGATGACGGTCGCAAAAACTGCCGTAAACACAGGCCGAAGAAATACTTCGGCCAAACTCCCATTAATCGCAATGCAGTGCAAGATGTGTCGTAAGAAATCGTGATTTCATGCCTTAGAGAAGCTCAAAGACAGGGTATGCTCTAGAGCTCTAGGCTAATCGGGATCGTAGGAAGCACGGGTACGATGAGAAACGTCAGAGGAGAAAATAACGCCAGTCGCGTGTGCATTGAATATTCCTACTTATTCTCATTCATAGTTTCAACCAATGATACTCTTGATCCTTCATATGTAAGAAATCACCAAGGAGATTTTACGATTGGTAATAAAACTGGATATATCTCTGTAATTATAGTATCCTTGGTAATAACGTTTGAGGCTTGCAATGCCTTTGGAAGTGGAAATTCACCAACGGAAAAGGCCTCTTGCTGCGACTTTAGGAAAAATTCGAATAAACATTTTAATCCGCTGACTTCGGATTGAACTTCACCCTCAAGCTTGAAATAAAATCCCATAATAGCGGGAATCGAGTATATCCTCATTTTGGTATTCTATCAATGGATTGGTAGGTTGAATGAAGTGTCTTTATTATGTACCCAACTTAACTAATGTTACAACGCACCTACTTCTATCTACTTTCCCACCACTATAATCCAAAATGCTTAAGGCAATGCAACGAAGCACTCAAGATGAGCCTTTATTAGTGAAGTAAATCTCATTCAAATGTTCATCCAAAGGACCTTCCATCTATTCGCTTGCTGAAACCTCATTTGCTATTCCGCCAAATGATTTGTAGGCGAGTATATACCCATAAAAAGTATGGAAAACTTTACTACCTCACAGCAGCAGTTTTAAATAAAAAATAACTCATTAAAAAAGTTATTTAACAAATAAAACAGCAAAAATGACAATTTCTTTCGTAAATTTTGATACTTACTAAGAATGGGACTTGAAATCAGTTTACGTAGGGCAAAGATTTAGAGCTGAGCGTTCCCGACCTGAGCCAGCGTGCATCGCCGGCTGCATTGGATTAGGCGGCGAACGCCCTCGCTCCCATTCCGAACGGGCGAACAGTTTCGATTCCGTGCCTAAGGTCGGTTGTGAACTTAATGAGCGCACGCAGGACTGAGCTAACCCAGATAGAGGAGGCTCCGCGGGAATCTACGCGGTCGGGTGAAGCACCCGGCACACACATCGATTGGTTCATTGTGGTGGAGAAAAGATTGCGGAGGTGTGAAAAAACACCCGAGGATAAAGAGTGTTGCATCTCTCACGGAATTTGGTTTATTTTGTGCCTCTCTTAGAAAGAGGTTGGAATATTCTAAAATGAGGGATAAGATGATCCGTGGCTTAACTAGTTGAAAGTTATAAATGTATTACGGGTGGTATATTTAGCCCAAAGGAATGATTTAGAATAAAACCATTTGTAATTCCACTGCGAAACTCTCATGTTTTTCTCAATGTAGAAGATTGAAGTTATTTATTGTAGGGTGCATTTGTTTCACTAAAATTTGATTCGTCGAGAGCAAAAGTGGGGAATATGTATCAGTTTTTCTGAAATTTAGTTAGGCTCCCAGAATCATCACTCTATCTGTATTTTGTTTTGTGAATCAGCCGTGAGGGTCTAACTTCACTGTTTTTTTTTACTGGAAAGCTGCACTTTGGGTTTAATTTTTTTAAATTTCAGTTTAAGTCTCATTTCTAAAAAGTTACAATTTTTACTTAATTTACTTGCTCTCAACGGCAGAATTATTGTATCACTTGATTCCCATATTCTTAAAATATCAGTCTGAATGCATATTTTTTCTCTAGTGAAAAGCAAGAGAAACTGTACTGAGCGCATATTATAATTTATTTTGACCGAAAGAAAACCTTACGGCATTTCCTACGCCTCAATTTGAAACCTCTCGTAATGAAAAACTCGCATGGAGGATTGAGGACTGGTATTTACTTCTTTCCCAGTCCGTGAAGAGAGAACTTTTACAAGATGGAAAATGTAAAAATAGAAAATAAAAAAAAAAAAAAATTTGAGAGCTGAAATGTATCACGCTGAAGCGTGTTCTTCAGTCTTAATCATATGTTTTGATTCGATTCATGCTTTTTTTCTGACATTTTTTAATAACGGCGTAATCCCTGCCGTAAAATCATACCGACAGCCTTTTCATGAAAACGATTTTAAGACCTTCGTATCAGAAAAATTCGTGTTTCTTATCTCGATCGCATTTGGAATATTTTCAAATTTTATAGTAGGACACGTTAGAGGCGCGAGAGGAGTTTTTTTTGCAGCCCTCTAAGAGTTATGGCACATTTCTCAACCGATAGGCAGACCGGCGTTTTTTGCGGCGACTAAAAGCGGCAAGCTCACACGAAACTTCAAGATACCATGGGGATAATGAATGAACTCTCCGAAATGGCTTTGGTTCATAACAGAGGATACACATTCTCCGGCTTTTTGAGGGAAAATTACGGGCCATTACCCGGCATTTTTTTTTCTCTACGGCGTGACATCGTGCGCGCTTTGATAGAGTAGGGGAAAGGAGGAGAAGGAGAGGGGTTCCTTCCCACATTCTGTACCTTCCTCCCCACCCCCCAAGGGGTTTTAAACCCTCGCAAAGCCTCCCGCGTGTCCGTGGGTCGTTTTCTGGCTTAATTACTTGACAGGCCAGCCTCTCTGATTGAATCACCCCAAGCGGCGCGCGTTTATGCGATTACCTGATTTGAGTGGTTGTCGCCCTAGGGGAGGCACTCTGCACGGCTTTGATTACCAGAAATACGGCACGGACCCTTCCTTCCTACCTCCTGCCACACTCCAGCGAACCCTTTGCCCCTATTCCTTTCCCCACTCCCCCTCGTGTCCTGACCTATCGACTGCCATCCGATTTCCCCTTACCCTCCCGCCCTTTTCCAACCGCGTTGAACCCGCTGACCTCGGCAATGCCTTCCTGCTTTATTTTTCCCTCTCTCTCTCTCTCTTGCGCTTTGCTAAATGCCGAAACTTTTACCCGCCAGACAGAATTAAACACGCGCGTTTGCACCGGGCTTCCAACGAGACCGCACACAGACTGAAAGGATGAGACGACCTAAACGAGAGAGAGGGAAAAAAAGTGTTTTTCTTCTAAATTAGCTACGAGTGTTACCCGCTTCTTATCTCCCGTTGAAACGGAGAAAGCAATCACGGGACAGATCCGAGAACAAATCATAAGGATTAATGTATCATCGGAGGAGCTTTTGCTTGAGTAGGAGATGCGGAGTAACCATGACTTCCTCCGAACACCTGATCGTACCATCTAATTGAATACTATCATTACTACCAATGTTATTACTATTGAATCTTGCATATGGCCATTTGTGATAGCCAGGTCGGTGAATCGCCGACGTGATAAGACAATGCGGTAAGGCCTTAGCAGTTTGAGTGCCTTATACACAATTCTATTATTGTACGTGATGAACAATAAGCTGACAATGAAATCTCAACATGTATTGACAAAACTACAAGCAATTTAAATGAGTTATATTTATATAAAAATATACACTTTCTGTGCATGCGCATCATACTTAATTCGTACATTATTTTAAAAGGAAAAAAGGAATCAAAACTTAAGTAACCAAATGAAATGGCACTTAAATGATTGCAGTGCGATCAGAGGCTCGTCTTTCCTCTAATTTAGATCAAGGGCCTCCAAAGCGGGCGACACCGACCTACGATTACTTCAGGTTTTTTTATTAACAATAAAAGGAGAGAGAACTATTGACTTATGAAATTATGACCCTTTCAAATCATAGAGGAGAAACCAAGGGTCATAATACTGCAGTATTGGTAGCCTTCTGCATACCAGCTACACACCCTTCTAGCTACTGAACCTCACATTTTTGCAGTTAAGACGGTCAAAATAATTAAAGGTTACCACATAATTTTTAATATGCAGTAATCTGCTGATAACTATCTAATGACAGCAAATTTTATGTCATTAAAAACATTTCTTGCGATAACTCTTTCGCAAATCCATCCTTAGAGTTAAATCCTGTATAATTATCCATATTGCAGATAAGTAGTGTATGATGCATGGATAATAACTCCAGGCAATACAGTGTTATCTCATTAACTAGAAAACATTCTGAAATGGCGTTTTCAAAGAGTTTGAATTTTTGCAAAGATAAAAACTCCCGAGTAAAATGTAAATTGCAGACTCCACTCACATACAAGTCCGAAAAAACGTTCCTTCCGGCAACTTATTTCTGGTTTTTATTGACTCTGATTCCTCCTGGGTTGAGATATTACGCAAGAAAGGCCGATGCATTCTTGAGCAGGTGCAGACTCTTCGGGGCTCCTGAATAGAACAAGGCGCCATCAGCTATTCCATACTCGAGACGATAAGAGCGTCTGCGTTTGTGCTCCACACACACACACACAAAACCATCCGCGCATGCGCCGCAACTGAATGCACGAATACCATACAGTCGAAATCATTGAGTAGGGGAACAGATGGGCCCATGCGAACGATAAATTGAACGGGTTTACCCAGGGAATTTACACGCACGGGAAAAAGTAAGACCGTATTTAAATACACTTTAAAATAAAAAGTTTTCAATATGTTATTAGACTAGCCAACATTATGATTAACGCAAAATGTTTCAATGAAATAGAAAATAGCTTTAATGATTTTCACATAAATTTTATGTTAATATTTAACCGTAATGCGTTTCCAGAGCAGATTGAAAACGAGAAAAAATCATAAAATGAAAGGTACAGAAAATTGAACTTCAGAGAGAGTTAAAGAACTTGGTGGCTTCACCGATCAACCATTTATTCAATTAATAATTTAATAATTGATTTTAATATGATTCACAAAATTGTAGCGAACCATGCGGATTACTGAATAATGAACGAGTTGCTCGTACTACCTTCAGCGACTGTTTGTGTAATGCATTTTTAAATATTAAATAATTAAGTTGTTCGACAATTGATTAACTAATTAGTCGAATTACTATCTAATGCTTCTGCATCTATATATACTGATTACCACTGAGAGCTCACCTCGCATACTTCCTGTATAACTTTGGACCTCCATGTAGTAGCAAAAGACGTTGATACTCATAGTTTCTATAACATTTATAGCATAGAGTGTAGTGCATGCTAGTGGAAATTCATTTCCTGCTCTACACCTTTGCGGGTCTAACTACGGTACTATGAAAATGCAGTAAAACATCTCAATTTGTGGACAGCTCATTGGTTAGTGCAATTGAGAAGCTCTTAAATTCCGTTCTTAAATTCACAATGGGTCCTCGACAAGTATAAGCCTTCACCGTCACTAACTGATAACTCCCATTTTTGTATTTCTTAGATTGCAGTCTTCTCTTGTAAAAATAATTCTCACCTCTAACAGTTCCTCTTCCATAAACTTCACCAATACACGTAACCATGGGTTTATTTGAATTTCCTCTCGCGTTATTGCCAGTAATACGATGAGGTTCAAAATATATGATAAAACCTATTCCTACGACCAACGGACGATCTACGACTAGCGATCGTCATGGACAATCACCAGCAAGTTTAATTAATATTTTATGTAGCAGTTATATTAATGCATAAGGCCATGTACATCTAGTCACAATGGAGTTAGGTTTACAAAGGTTACCTAAATAAGAGAACTACTAGCCGGCTAAAAATAATTCATGTAATAAGATATTATTTAAGGAATAATCAATTTCACTTAGGGGTCAGTTCTAATTTTTTAAATCAGTAATTTTCCTTTTGCCTAGCCAAAAACCTCTCTAAAATAACAGATATTTGTCAATATGAAGCCATTAAGTAATGTGCAATAAATAAAGGAATACCAAAGACGGTATACAATTTCTAAAAACGGAATTAAAGGTCAAAGTTCATAGCCGATGATGTCGAAAACTTTAAGGCAATTCAAAACCTAATATTCAACCTTGTTTCCAGATTCAGTCAAGAATTAAATAGAAGGCAGGAAGCCTCGCAAATTGAGAATTATTATCCAACCCAGCTCGTTCACAATTCACGATGAAAAATATTTAAATGACATGAGTCAAACACATTAGATCTCTCAATGTTCACCCAGAACAAGCCAAATCAACGTAATCCATTCTTTGAGTGAAGACTTCGTTTGGCAAGGAGGCCACATTTCAATGAGTTCAGCAACCCAGTTAGACTATAAACGGTTTCCTTGTCGATGCGAGATCTTTCCGCATTCAAATTGCTATCCCCTTGGAATGAAAAGCTTATCGACTGGGATATCTATGGTTTCCCGATTGGGCTCACGAATCGGGGAAAGTTTTACAAGAAAGGGATTAACCTTTGTAGGCCAAATGATACTAACATAACGCTGTGGATACTGGATAGTGTATCTTTGTACCTAGATATATTCATTTTTAAGTATGTGCACACACAGCGTGCGGCATAACGTTCATACTCAACCTATGCACGGCTCTGTCCCTAAAATCTAGGAATCTAAAAGTTACTGGACATTTAACAAGAAAAATAAGCAAAGATAAAAATCCTAAGTCCTACAAAAATAAGGCAAACGGTCTGCTCACTAGACTCATAACTAAAATGCAATGAAAATTTGACGCCATGCTCTGAAGATACAAGTAATATTGAAATTATCCATTAATAAAGCACTACCACTTATTTTTACCGAAAGTTAATTTTAGTTTTTACCTATAAATGTCATAACATAATAAAAAAATGCAAAAGTTATCAAAAAAATTAAGAATATGCACGCATTAATATTTTATTTTCCCGTAAAATGGGTATACTTGTACATACATAAGAAGAGCTTTTTCTTGGTTCACTGCTTTGATTTCCCAAACGGTTAGCCCAAGATCTTTGAAAACCTTACTTCCAGCTTCATATATCATAATTAAAGTTTCAAGATCCTTGCACCTATTTTAGTGTATGTCAGATTTTACGCTTGGCTTATGTAAACAAGGATTTTCAGAAAAGCGGGAGAATGAGAGCATTATCCTTTACATTAGAAATCAAGTACCAAAAACGTCATCAACATGGCTTGAAGCAGTGGAATGGCAGGAAAACATAGTTTTTAATATGCTTTCAATTTTCTTGGAAGCAATTTATTCTCATTTTCACTTTTCTGAATATCTTGTAAATATGAATAAATTCTGTAAAACGCATTTCAAAAGAAGGATAAATCATTTGAAGATACAAAATATTCCAAAAAGTATAAAAACACGCAATTAAGTGATCTGATGGACATACGAGGCCAACTCATCCTCCATTAAATTGAAGTGAAGAAAAAAATGAAAATAAAAATCAATCTAGCAATGATTGCTACGACCTACCTCCTCACTTAAACGGCGATCACTATCATGCAACATCCTAACCGAACTTAAGTTCGCTTACATTTTTCGGAAACGAAATTGGTTTTCCCCCCCGTACCGACAATCGCCAAAAACATCGAGAGGTTCAGTTTATTAAAGTTTCATCGACGACAAAACCGTTTATTAAACTTTCTTGTTACTCCCTCAAAACTTTTCAGCATTCACAATTCTCATTATTACAACCCAGTGACGATAAAATTTTCTGAGGTCGGATTCCGGACCAAGGGGTTCACCCGCGCCACTGCATCCCATTACCCCACACTGGGTGGAAACCCCCCCTGAGAAACCTTTCCAGAACTTCCAAACCTCCTCCTGTTTGTGGTGGTTGGCAGTCTTTCTCCCTCCTTTCCTCTATAGTCGCGGCGGGAGAGACTCTCGAGGGAAGGAGAGATAAAGAGGAAGAAGCCGGAAACAATGAACAAGAGAGGGGGCGAGCAAGAGAGAGGGAGAGAGACGCAAATGGAAAAAGATTTCGTGTGGCTTGGTTGCGGAGCGAGAAGGGTTGCGGGAGATGTGTTCAAAACCAGACACACAGGAACGCTTTCACTTCCTAGCACACACAAAATACATTCACCTTTCTCTTTTGTACCCTGAAGCATTTGTATATTTCCGCGAACCACGAAATTGCGTCGTGGGGTCCAAAAGTTCAACGGATCTGAAGAGGACAATGAGACGACTTAATCCCTCGACTCTCCACTCCTCCTCCCTCCCCTTCGTATATTCCCTTCCCGCGCTAACACTCCACACCCTCCCGCGGTGGTTTCAGTTACAAAAGACGACGTTCATTTACACAACTGGATCCCCACTCCCCCTTCCGCCCGCGTAAAGGGGAATGCTCCCCGATTAGCGTGAAGGAGGATCATCGCTTGCGATTCGGCGTCGCGTCGCCACTACAAGGGAGCTTGAAATAATGACTTTTTACAAAAGCCAAGGGATTAATTCTTCCCGCTTCGCGAAATTTGAATTTTTAGGCTTTTACTCTTTAATCGCCACACTTAAGTTACTAAACTACTGAAAAACGAACATCTTCAGGCAGATAATCTTGAGGAGATACAATTAAAGAGGAAAGTTGTCAATGAGTAGTACAAATTATTGCAGAGAAATGTATTTTTTCGGAAATAATATAGATAAGGAGATTTGTGATAAGCATTTAATTTTTATGACAGATGCACGAATTCATTCTTCGAAATAACTCATGGTATCGCTGAAATTTGTGAAAATAATCATTAACATCATCAAAGGTTCTCAATCGATAGAGGCTATTTCTTCGGCAGTACTTTCCAAGATCCGTTACCTCAGTCATCGGCTATTGGTGGAAATCTATGAAAAAAAGTCCTGCATTTTTTTCAACTCATCATACCTTCATCTCCATCAACATAGTACCTACTTTGTTATCCATCCCAAGAATGTATTACAGGATGTGAATTTTTCCCAAACAAGCACGACGTCACATGAACTTTAGTTTAGAAATTATGTGGTATTTAACGAGTATTAACGCTTTGAACTTGTTGATCCTTCCAAAACGATTCTTTGTAGACCTTCGAGAAGTAAAACAGAAAACCGAGACGTGCGGTTAGTACTGTATAGGTTGTTACAAAAGTTTTTATTCCGAAATTCAGCTAAGAAAACTACGCGTCGTACAACCTATCACACTAGTCTCCATAACAGCTATTACGATCCTTTATCGGGCGTGTAATAATGGTTTTATATACATGTTTGTCAGCAGTATGATTCCTTAACCCCTTTTTACGGCCTAACCGCCTGTATTATTTCAGGGAAAGAAAATATCTTAAGTTTGTCAAATAAAAAAGAATAGATACAATGTAGCGAGAAAGATTAATATTTTACCAAGTGCACTCATAAAAATATTTACCCCTGGGGGGACTCGAACCCCCAATCCCCGGTTTAGGAGACCGATGCCTTATCCATTAGGCCACAGGGGCTCATCTTAACAATAACTTTACATTCCAATGCGAGCTTCAAAACTCTGCGTATGACTTCTATACACCTCTCGTAATACGTGTCATTTACCTTTACATGTCATTTATTAAGGCATCATATGTTATAGACCTTGTCTTCGACTTTGGAATTTTATGACTTCCCTGACTTTTTTTTCGACCTTTGGTTACATAATATCTGCTTGAAATGTTAAGCGTGCCGCATTATGTTCTTTACCTTATGCTGCCTGCCTTTTTTGGAGCTAGGATTGAAGCTGCTACGCGATGCTCTAACCAAGTTACCTCCTCGTGCAGCTGCACTCCTACTCCAGCTACTCATAATCATTCCAAGACCCTCATTCACGTCACGGTCTGTACTAGCTTAATCGATGTGAGAGAAACACGAAGTGTACACTGATCGGAACATGGCTATCAGTAATACTTCGCGAAATTACAGTCGCACAATTTTTACCCTGTCAGTGGCATGCCAGGAATATTCTGGGATCTTCTTTTCAGTCTATACAAATATGTTCCGGAAACATTTGGTTCACCGTTCAGGGTCTGAAATGAACTTAATTTTAAAACCCACTGTAACCTTAAGTTCACCTATATAACTTAAGAGCCTATTAGAACTAATGGAATGGAATTAGAACCTACCTGGAATACCGAGCCAAAATTTCGAATCCAACCGGAGATATGAGATAACCTGGGAATTAAAAAACAGTGGGACGATGAGTTATTTAATCTATAAAATTTGAAAACCTACCCTAAGAGGTATAGCATGGTGCATAATACTGTAGATATCTATGAAAAGGTTTTTTCAAGGATTCAAAGCTTACGGACGCCAATGGTGAATCATTTCGCTATGCATATTTGAGTCATAAGTGGCGGATATACACACCACGTTTACCAATCGAACTCAGATCGGTCTGAGTTCAGACCGATCTGAAAGTTCAGCACGGAGCTGACTCTGATCGCCTGGTTTACCAACACGGTCTGAAAATATCGATATTGAACTATCGATTTCAGTAGTTTGAATTATTTTGAGATTTCTTGCATATTTCAGCCGCACACTTCACTCATTTCCCTTCTTGCAACAAGTCACGCCGTAAATGATATCGATTATATTTTTTTTACCATCGGCAACCAAAAGAAGAACGATGAGCGCCACGCTCCGGCCTCTTCGGATTGATCTGAGATCTCAGACCGGTTAGGGAAAGCGGACTGACTCGGCTCGCTTCTCAGATCGATCTGGCCAGCGCGATCCGTTTACCATACCGAGCTGAGCCAGTCAGATCGATCTGAGATCGATTGGTAAACGTGGTGACAGACTACGTGAGAGGCGTGTTTTCTCGCGTAGTGACCTAAAAGCCCTCGCCCTCGTCCCACAATTGGCACTTCACTCACGGTAAGGAATATATTTTAAGAAATAGTAACTCTTTACGAGCCCGAGCTGGCGTCAAACATCAAAGTCACGGACGACTGAAATTTACAAATCACCGAGAATGTAGAATTTTATGGAGAGAATGGAATGACATAATAACCTACCTGCAATTTTTTTAACATAAATTTGGAATTTAGGTGGAATAAATCTGGAATTTTAAAACCCGCTATCGCTAAAATTTTAAATTTAAGACACACAAGAAGAAGAAGAAAAATAAAATGTTAAAATGAATTCATAAAATGTTTAAAAAAATGTCAGCGTATGATCAATAGAATTTTCCCAATGTGGTATTAAAATGGCATAAACTATTTGGCAGTAATTAACCACATATGGAGAAGTTGGGGTGAAAAATACCCCCGCTAAAATCTCGCTGTAATTCCATTAATTCAATCATTTCACTTTAGCCATAAATTCCTCGAGCATATATCAGATTTCGGGAACAGAATTTCAATTTTATATATACAGATACAAATCACCCGGTGAGTTTGGCCTGGTAATACTCAGAAGGGGCTTATTTCAAAGTTTATTATCACAGTGGACGACAATGAGGAATCTGTTAGATAAGTATATTTTATTCAAGCGTAGCGAATATGTCTACGTGAGATTCGAACTTTCTTGATGCGCTATGAAGCAAGTGTGTTGGCCAAACCATCATATTCGTCGGTTATGCTTTGGTAGGTGTGACCGAAAATTGAGGTTACTTGCGCCGATGAGGATGAGTGGTTGAAGTCAACAGTGTCCGGCGAAATGTGGTGGAACTGCATCATCAAAAATGAAAAGTAATCGATATAGTATTGTCCACTTTATTTTAAAGTTATATTTTAAAATAAAGTCCAGTGAATTTTTAAAACATTGTACCTGAAGATGGCTAAGTAAAAAAGCCGAAACACGTGTTATCAATTTAAAAATAAAGTGGAGAGTACTATTTCGATTACTTTTCATTTTTGACGAGTGGTTGGGTTGGCGAGGATTATCAGTGGAAAGGAGGAAGAGCCAAGAGAAAAATGGCTTCAGCATTAGCATTTTATTAACGAAAGGCACCAAAATGACCGCAGTTTAACATCCCTTCCGACGGGCGGATTTCTGGGCGTTCAGTGCTCTCCACTTGGTACCCTAATAGAGATCGAGATCCCAAGGAAAAATCTCCGCCACTGTCGGGATTCGAAACCGGGCCCTGGGGATCGGAAGCCAGTGATCAAGCAATCACACCAAGCCTAATACTAAGAATGAAAAAACAAGTAGGTATTTGGTTATGATTCCACACTTTATTTGAAGCAACACGACCTAGGTTTCAGCATATCATGCTATCATCAGGTAACACTACCAGATGATTGCATGATATGCTGAAACCTAGGTCGTGTTGATTCAAATAAAGTGTGGAATCATAACCAAATACCTACTTGTTTTTTCAATCATTATGAAGGAGTTCCACCGAGTAACGCCGGAGACAGTGTCTGATACTAATACTAAGAGCCTTTTCCGACTACTGGCACCTCCCTTGCTGCATGCAGAAATTCATTGTCTTTTTAAGATAGACAGACCCTCACGAGCTCGCGCAGCGGTCAGACGTTTAATTCATGGCGCTTGAAAGTTTTAAGCAGGGGCTTGAGACACGAGTCCGAGACCGTGAAATGGAGTGATCGGTGGAAGGTGGGCGCTGAGGCGAGATTAAGGCGGCTATTTTGTAACTCCGCACGTTAATTGACTCTTTTCAGGAAGGCGGGGAAGCTGCTTGCTCACTAATTGACTTATTCGCAAATAGTTTCGCGACCATCAACTACAATTAAGTTTTTGAGTGGGGCCAACTGCTACGGATGTGTCCAAGACGCTAAAACACAAGCGAGTAACAATTATAAATGTTACTCGCTTGTTATTCTGACAATTTTTTCATCAATTTCGTCTCCAGAACAAGGAAATCAGTTACTCAATCTTCAGCAAGAAATCTTGAGATTTTTGAACGAATTTGGTAAAAATGCATTAGCGTAGGTATCACAAAAAAGACTGAGCCCGGTATAAAAAATATATCATTTTCGAATTCAGCACTATCAACTTAGCTTAGAACACCCATCACATTCCTTGTGATAAAAATGTTGCAGACCAGTGCTACCGGAAACGCAGACAACTAAATTTGAAATAACGGCATCAACATATGTGTAGTGAAATATTAAGTGATTGCTTTCAATGGCAAATAACGTGCTAAGATACTGCTTCTTCATCAAAAGATTGTTATTGTGTGTGCATTACATGCAAAAAGTTTGCAGAATGCGGCCCATTACTTGATTTATTTACGTTTACTATGGTTAAAAAACGAAATAAGTCGGAATTGTATCACAAACACGCTGAGAAATCACGCAAAGCAGTAAAAATAAAGCAAAGTACCAGTATTTCTTTCTTAAAGAATATGAGTTGGGACTGCTTTTCATGTAAGGCACACTGGGAGAGAATAAATTTTACAGTGCGGCAGTTAGTTATACATCATTGAGGAAGAATGATTTAATCCAACCTAACGAGTGGTTATTCTGTGTTCCGGTTTATAAATATATATTCCCTTTAATTTAGGGATTGCCGTTTTTTGACATTGAACACATAGTTAATGAAATTTGTTTTAAAAGTGTTTGATGATTCAAAGATGTATTGACAAGGAACTGGTACGATTCCATAAGGTGAAATATTTTCCTCACTAAATACCGGTAAGTGCATCAAATATCGCCTCGATGTCCAACTCCTGCGTCATGAATGCATTTTTGGCATATGCTGACCCACAACTGTAAAATTAAATTAACTATTGTAATAACCCGTATAAATAACTGTAAATGCATTTAAGCAAGAAATTTCCAAGGCATCAGTATGTAATGGGATGGGATGAAATGTAAATCTCAAGGCATGTCAAATTAAGTTCTTGCTATGTGTTTTGAAATATTGGAAAAATACTAATTTAATGGTCAGTAACGGCGATCCCTCTTCCCTTGGCCTACAACCTTGTCGTGGTGGAAGGGCTTGCGGGCTCCGATGACCCCTAGAACTGCACTGGCGGGAGCATTGCTCCTGGTAGGGTCACCCATGCCAGATTGGTCGAAGGTTAGGAGACAGACGAATGGTAGTCCGCGCAGCGTCTGTACCTCAGTGAGGCGGCTCCAAAAGGCGTCTGACCCCAGTGGGGCGGCCTCTGAAGTGATGGTGTCACGTAAAAACCACTATTGGGATAGGCCACGGAATACTATCTCAATTAAAACAAAAACCTTGAAATTATGGACAGTTCTCAAATGATAATGAATCCTGGCAATTACGGGACTCGGCCAAGAGGGCCGGGTGTCGTGCCCGGCAGCGTTGGGAGCGAGGCCCCTGCGGTCGTCATCACACGAAATCCTTGCTCAGACGTAGCAGCAGCAGAGGAAAAGATGATAAAGAAGAGGAACGAAACTATCAGAATAGGTACGTGGAATGTTAGGACAATGCTGAGGGCGGGGAAGCTAGAGAATATAAAGCAAGAAATGGAGAGGGTGGGTGTAGACATCATGGGTCTGGGTGAAGTAAGATGGAAGGATGACGGGGATTACTGGAGCGGCGACTATAGAGTAATTTATAGTGGAGGGAATGAAAGTCAGCGCGGGGTTGCATTCGTAATGAATAGGAAACTAGGTAGAAAAGTAGTGTATGCAGAACAGGTGAGTGATAGGATACTAGTCGTGGAACTAAAGGCAGAAACAACGAATTTAGTTATAATCCAGGTTTATATGCCTACCTCTAATCATAAAGAGGAGGAGGTAGATGGGGTATACAATCAGCTAGAGGAAATAATTGGTAGGATACCTGGGAGTAAGCACTTGGTAGTAATGGAGGATTGGAACGCGGTGGTGGGTGAAGGAAGAGATGGGCGGGAGGTTGGCGATTACGGGCTAGGAAGTAGAAACAACCGCGGCGAGAAAGCTGTGGAGTTTTGGCGTAGAAATAACCTAGTAATTAAACATACATGGTTCAGACACCATCTTCGACGTAGATACACTTGGAAGAAGCCGGGAGACATAGATAGGTTCCAGATAGATTATATATTGGTTCATCACAGATACAGGAATAGTGTAAAAAATTCGCATACTTATCCAGGAGCTGATGCAGACACAGACCACAACTTATTAGTCATGAAATGTCGGTTAAAACTGAAAAAGATAAGAATGAGAAGGAGGGTACGAAAGTGGAATACGGAGGCATTAACTGGGGAAATGAAGAAGAAGTATCGAGAGAAGGTGGATGAGATAATGGGTGAGGATCATGGAGTTAGATCAGTGGAAGATGAATGAGGAAGTTTGAAAAATGGAATTGTACAAGCGGCGAAAGCAACGGTAGGAGTAGTCAGTGCAACTAAAATTAGAAAACCGTGGATCACGAAGGAGATGATAAGGGAGATGGAGGAGAGAATAAAATGGAAGAGCGTAAACTCAGAGCTAGGTAAGAGAAAATACCGAGAATTAAATAACAGGTTTAGAAGAGAAACAAAGAAAGCAAGAGAGGCGTAGTGGAGAGAACAGATCGACTCGTTACAGAAAATCAAAAAGAGGGAAGAGCAGGTGCATTATATAGGAAAGTCAAGGAACTGACGGGTGGTAATAAAGGAAGGGGAATTACAACGAATACAGACAAGAAGGGAAAGGTGATCGTAGAACCGAAAGAGATCCAAGAGAGGTGGAAGGAGTATGTTGAGCTGTATGGTAAAGAAATAAGGCCCAATAGGTTAGGTATAGAAAGGGAAGACGATATCGACAGAGATGGCATCGGACCAGGTATCCTAGATAGCGAAATCGAAAGAGCTCTACGAGACATGAAAAGGAATAAGGCGGTGGGAATAGATGACATACCTGCAGACTTTTTAAAAAGAATGGGGAAGAACGGAAGAGGAAAACGTTTTGCGCTTATTCGTAGGTTATAGAGGATGGAGTGTGTCCGGAAAACTTTGCTAAGACTGTACTAATTCCTATACCAAAGAAGAGTAAGGCAAAAACGTGCGAAGATTATAGGACAATCAGCTTAATAACCCACGCGGCCGTAGTAGTTCTGAGAATTATAAACAGAAGGCTAAAGAAGAAGGCAAATGAATACCTGGGTGACGACCAGTTCGGGTTTAGGCACGACCCCCGAGATACCTCGGGGGTATCTCAGGGGTCGTGGTTTAGGAGAGGGACGGGGACGCGAGACGCTATAGCGGTGATGAGGACGCTAGTAGAAAGAAACCTAGAGTATGAGCAGGATGTTTTTGCATGCTTCGTAGATTTCGAGAAGGCGTTTGATCGGACGAAACTAATGGGAGTTTTGAAGAAATTAGGGGTCGATTGGAGGGACAGGCGTCTGATTCGGAATTTGTATATGAACCAGACGGCGCAGGTTAGGGTAGCCAATGGAGAATCGGGATGGGCCACGATAGGACGGGGAGTGCGGCAGGGGTGCCCACTATCGCCGCTGCTTTTTAACGTGTATTCAGAAGGAATGGGGGGAGGAGGAGGTAGGAATTAAGGTAGGAGGGGAGCTAATAAAATCAGTGAGATTTGCAATTCATCAAGCATTGGTCAGCCAGTCTGCCAAGGGGTTACATTCAATGATGAATGCGTTAGAGGTGCAGTGCGAAAAGTATGGGATGAAGCAACCACAAGAAAACGAAAGTAATGAGATTTTCTAGAAGTAAGAAGGCGGGGCTGAATATAAGGGTGGGAGGGCAGAAGATAGAGAAGGTCGAGCAGTTTACGTATCTGGGTAGTACATATTTTGGAGGAGAATGTGTTTAGTGGTAAGGAAATCAGATGCAGAATTGCACTCACTAAAGAAGTATTTTCGAAGAGAAGGGAATTGATGAGGGGGGTCTGAGAAGAGACGTAAAGAAGAGGCTGGTGAAAACTTTAATATGAAGCGTGGAACTACATGGGTCGGAAACTTGTCATTGCGAAGGGAGGATGTGCGTAGACTTGAGGCGTTTGAGATGTGGGTTTGGAGAAGGATGGAGAAGGTTAGCTGGATGGCGAGGAAGACGAACGAGGAGGTATTGGATATGGTTGGAGAGGAGAGGAAGCTTGTGGCAGAGGTTCGGAGAAGGCAGAAGAAATGGATGGAGGAGGTTTTGAAAGGAGAGGACATGTTGAAGAGAGTGATAGAGGGGAGAACGCTGGGGAAGCATGGAAGAGGAAGGAAGAGGATAGGAGTTCTGGACAAAATAAGAGGAGGAAGAAGATATGAAGAATCGAAGAGGGATCTAATAGCGCGCCATCCTTAGGAGGGAAAGCGAGACAATGTCTATGAGGTTGGGATGTAGAATGGGGACTGTCCAAGAACCTACCAATCAGCATGTAGAATACTTGAATGAAAATGAACGGCGATCCATCAAATTAGCTATTGCTCTCAAACTGTTGTCCTCCATCACGCTGAATCTACCTCAATGAAGCTTTTGAAATCAACGTGTGTACATCTGCGATATAATAAGAACGGAAATGCCTCTCTCAGAAGCCAAAACTTACAAAATGTAAGTGATATCAACACTAAGTGCTTGTATTTGCGGTTAAGCATCACTTATCTAGCCGAGTATTTACCCATTTAACAATAAATACGAATTTTCTATCTCATCAATTTTAGATTTTTCTAGAAAACAACTAGATATCAACACGCTAGGAATATGTATAAGTACTGCGCAGAAATATGAGAAATCTCGTTCTATTCAAAACTTCAGAGTATAGTACAGGTAAAATTGAGTTGAGTCTGCTTTTCATGAAATTTTATAGCATTTATATTTACCTGTTATCATGCACACTACGTACTCCCGCAACAGGTAAATATAGATACTATAAAATTTAATATTTTAGTTTTTGTACTCCGATATGATTACAACTTTGAATCCGTCCTTATGCTCCTTACTCTACAGCAAACCTGCAACATTTCCGAAAAGTGGAGTTGAAGCTAACACCGTTACACCAGCTGAACTATGGGCGACATTGGAACTTCTCAAATGCGAAAGTAATGACATGCCGAAAGAGCCGTAGACTTCTGGGAAAATGCTCCAAAACACCGATGTAAATCCACGGATGATCATGACCTCTTAGGAGAGGAATATGAACTGCGAAAAAGAAGTCTTATTCCGTATTTTTTGGCCCAGTTTCTGAATTACAAAATAAACTCTAGAAGATACCGCTAAACGGTATTTGGCAGGTAGATTTTCCTGGAAATTTAACCATAGGCGTTTTTGCGTGACTTGTACCTTGTCTTTGTTTAAACCATCGTTTTTCGTAATCCATTGTTTCGTAATCGTAAACCGTTGTTTAAACCAACGTTTTAAGAAACGTAGTATGTGAGTGCGTCTTGTTCGGGCTGAAAATATTGAATCCCTGTTCGAGTGTCGAGCTGTGGGGTTCAAAGTGTTTTCTCTGTTAGTCGTTATTAGAATCTCATTTAATCTATCCATTTTTATTTTTCTCTGGTTTATATCACTATCATCGACAAAAAGGAATTTTTAAGCTATGCATATCTCACATATGGATGCATGTTTCCCAAGCTATGTGGTTTTGAGCACACCCTCTGCCCACCAATTCCTCGAGAGGGAAAAATTGGCACTTTGTGCCAATTTTTCTTCCGCGAAACCTCGAGACTCGAAAATCCTCGGAGACTAAGAAACCGCAGGAGGAGGATGTTGCGTCTCTCAAAGTGCCAGAGAGCGATGAGACAAGTGCCGCAACCTGGCTCTGGTCAGCGCGAACGCTCAGGTCATCGCGATTCCTGCAAGCAACCTGCTTTTATTCGGTCCGCGCTGGTGCTGACATCTTTTTCCACTTTCAAGTCGACCTGCGAACATTCCCACCAATCCAAAGTGTGATAGCACCTCCCCTACTCTCCCCACTCCTCCAATTGTCAGCTGATTCCTCTTCTGCGCTGACAAAGTGTACCATGAACAGACTAGCCCTCTTTGAACCTGACCGCGGCCGGAGAAGGACGTATCTGCTTGGTTCCAGTTGTGACTTGTGTTCGTCTAGTATAGACCAAGTTAACAGTATTTAACCTACGGGCTTGTTTTCTATTGTAATAATTGTGGTTATATTAATGCTGTTACTGGAAGTTAATCAAACTGGCTCAGGTTGTTGTCATTTTTATCTCGTTTCCGCCCACCAATCGCAGTCAATTCGCTCGCGATGTCAAGTTTCACGGGCTTGCGTTGCAACTTCATTCACGGAAAAGAATTTATTTTATTTTTAAGAGAGATAAAACACCTCACAAGCCCGTGCATGGGGTCCGGCGTTTAGGCCACCTGAAATTTTCATGCTGGAGCTAGGGTAGATCGCGGGGCAGAGTGCAAGAGGAAAGGTGGTATAAGGTATTGAGGCCTTGGAAGGTACTGAAGTTATCAATGGACGCTCATGATGAATCTTTTAACTATGTTTCTTTTGTTCAAGTAAATGAGGGAGATTCACGTTACAAAGTCCACGCAAGGGTTTACGCAATATCCATCACCGTGTAAAATGGCTTGCATGCTATGACGCAAGAGCCTCGTCCCAATATTGGCACTTCGCTCACGGCAACGAATTCATTTATTTATTTATTCTTTTAAGTGAGACGTTTGTTTGCTAGTCCGTGCAGGGGGTCAGACGTTAAAGTCATGGCGGCTTGAAAATTTCATGCAGGAGCTCGAGACAAGAGTACGAGACCGCGGGATGGAGGGGGGGGAGTGGGAGGCAGGGGTGAAGGGTGGGAGGTGGGGATAGGGGGGTGTCGGAGGAGGGGAGGAGGGAGGGAAACACCCACTCGTTATCCCGGAGACAGTTCGCCACATGTTCCGGGAATGAAAACACGTCGTCCGGTTCACATATTCTCATCCCACACCCCCTGCCAGCCCCCTCCTCCTCCCCGCACCCTCCCGCTTTCCTCCCGCTCCGTAACACATCCACCGCTCGCCTCGACAGTACGCCCGCCCTCACTCTTTTTTTTATTTTATCTCGTCGGTTTCACCGCTCGAAGTGAATTCGGGAAACGCAGCGGTGCCCGATGTCGCGTAAACTAACAAATGAATACGAGTCTGCGCTCCTTCCTCCCCTTCCCCCTTCTCCTTTCCCTCCACCTCCGCATCATCCCCGATTTTGTTTCCTCTCAATATTGCGCGATGGTTTTTTTTATCTCTTTCACTCTAATCCGGTTACCCGGAGAGAGTGACAACGTGTGAATTTCGAATGGAAAAATCTCTTTGGCGGATCGCGGACTTCACCGGCGATTCTCTTGTTGTATTTTTATCGTCGGGAATCCACTCGCTGATGCTGGGACGAAATTCTTCTCGTCCATTGGTTTCAATTACCCACTAATTAGGGAAAAAACTGAATTTTTCGCTTGCGGAGCACCTCAAAGAGATCCTCATTGTGGATTCCTCCATGGTGATGATTTTTGCGGTTTGATGCTGAAGACTTTTTTTTTCCGGGAGTTTTCTGTGCTAAATCCATTTTCCTCGAATGGCAGTTTCACCGGCGCCTAGAGATCGGATTGGTTGATGCCATTTTGTTGTTCGTATGTCTTATATATCTCCCGTCTGGCGAGGTCCGCACTCCTTGGAAGATTTAGGAGTTTTAGCAAATACGCGTTTCTAAGCATTGGCAATCATATTACTGTCTTTTTTGTTGAAGTTTTTATTTTATTCTTTCGTATTAGTGAATTTGGGAGGACTGCAACTATGGACCGCGAGCCCCTAGCGCGGCGTGACGCATGGTACGAGCGGTAGAAGCCCGCGCAAAAATATCTCAAGCTTACATTCTCCCTCCTGTCATGGATGTGGAAATACCGGCATCTTTCATTAGATCATCACTGTCGACTTTCCTTCAGATATCTTACAGCACATTTTTCTCTTTCGCTTCCATACTAAACAGCCTTTCTTTAACTTCCTCTTAGGCCAGATTTTTTCTCGATTCTTCTTCACGCCTAAAATTGAGAGCGTGCATAAACTTTATTCCTCAAAATTAAGCAATGTATGTAACAACAAATTTCCTAGTGAACTAAAATAATCCACAGTATGTGCATCAGCTGTAGACATTAATATTTTCTTTTAAAAAGTGCAATAAAATCTGAAAAAGAAACGCGATCCAAAACCCAATCTCAATGGTTATACGTCATGGAACGTCATCGCTTCTCTTCCGAAAGGAAATTTCTTCAGGGGTAGTTGACTTTATTCCAAGAAATATTAAAAATTATTTAAGTCAAATTGGGATGCGCAAGCGGAGGTTCACATGGAAACGCGAAGTATGAAGGGCAGCGCTGCCATTCCATAATGTCATCTAATGGATTCTCGAGTACTTACAGTGTTTTGACGCCTCCAAGCGTGGATAATTTCAACAAGAAATATTTTCATACGGCAACGTTGCTCATCGACTAACTTCTCGTCCCACCATTTGAGTATTTGAACTCACTGCACAAATAGTTTTAAAAAATAATACATATTCGTATTGTTCTAAAAAAAATGCATTCGGAAGTTTCCAACCCACGCGTACCCTTCTAATCGTAGGGCTTCAGATTCGAGGTGTCAATTTCCACATCGAAGCGCCCACTAATTCCGATCAATATGTTAGAGTCCTTGTCATCGATCCTATTACCTTTCCAGGATACACCTCATCTCTTGATCCAATCAAATATTTCGAATAAAATAACAACCCAGGCACATGGGATTCAGTCTGATTTAAAGAGTAGTAGAGTCTTTAGTTTCTCTGAGATTATGATTTAATTAATGTCGTCATATTGTCAAAATCCCACGCCTATCACGTTGATTCTGTGAAGAACTCTATGACGAGTGGTATCCGTCTGTGTAGTTGCAAAACGATTGATTAAGCGTAAATTAAACTAGGTTTATCTACTGGTATACTTTCATTTTATCTCTTAGATCATATTATGCCGTTCTGGATATCTTTCAGGCACAAGTACCAAAAGCGGCGAATAACCGAAGGTTAAAAGATTATAAGGGGAATCCTTTGTCCTCCAAATCCACTACGATACCGATTCCACTGCTAGAGTAATTATATTTCTGAAGTCGGATCCGTTCCTGAGTTTTGTGTATTGACATTCTATCTTACACATTGCTTTTCGTTAATGCTCCTAGACGAAAGGCGTCCCATGGCCCTTGTAAACCAAAACTGATCTTTCTCAACGCATTTTTTCGCTTAGTAACTTAGAATTTAAACTACTAGTACTCCATTACTGTTTTGATGAGGTTGAGAGTAAAATCCCTAGAGCCGTTGATACGGCAATTATTCTCTTTGAGTCGCATTAATATTGACATTAAGAAGCCTTCAGGCCAAAATCTTTCTTATAAACGCTACGATGCGGTACAAAGACATCTTCCTTCCGTTTAAACGTTTAAATGCTGCGGAATATTATTTGTCTCAACTGCCGTATTTGCTCTTACTTCCCCAGGAGCGTTTTCTTCCAAACTCTCCCGTGTTCCTGAATATCAAAGCAATTCTCATTTCTACCGTAATCCGTACGATACGAAGCGTGCTGTTCTTGTCCTTATTACAGAATAATAATAATATTGCGTAGTTTAGGATTTTCGTCTCCAGGTACTCAGTCATGAACTCGAACACTGTCTACTTGAATTGATGTGTACAAGAAGGATTGAGGTTTTTGCTAGCATCAGATGTTCCGTCGAACATTTTCAATTACGACTACTTCCAACTAACAGAAGAAATATGAGGTATATCTCAAAAGAAACAAGAGCAAACAATGCGTAGAGTATGAGTGCTCTTAATCTTGACCATCATGAGAATGACTTGTCAACTTATTGGAATACGTAGTCCTTCAATGTTGACAAGAATATAAAGACACAGACTAACATAATAGGTTGTGAATCCAAAATCTCATTACTAAATAAGACCTTACTAAATTTTTGCATTTCACTTTCGAAGAAAAATTCACTCAATACACATTCGAGGCATAGAAATTGTGAAATTGGAGATAGAAATTATCAGAATACAGCTGCTTCGATGTTTTATTAAGCGATCTGATGTAGTCAAATAGCCACTTTCTCTTTTAATTCATCTGAAAATTTTATTGAAAACCTTCCTTTCGAATTTTATTCGTACATGAAGTTTTTTATCACAGATCGGAACAAACTCTTTGCTTTCAGATACAAGAAGCCTTGCAATCACCGATTACTGTGATCAAAGGACCAAATCGTATTACGATTCTCGTGAGCTGACGTCTCGAATTGAAAATTTATTAACCGAAACTAGGTCGAAGAGAACCTGGGACTTGTTGGTGCTTCAACCGTAGAGTTAACGTGCCTTCCAGGTGAAATAAAAAAAGAAAACGCTGGAGTGCGAAGTAATCGACGGAAGTTGAAAACTTTCTAACGGTGTCCCAAAAAATAAGAAAATACATCTCCGAGGAAAGAATGGGTACCTATCGTTTTAATAAAACTATTCAATATTGGAATAAAATCTGATTTCTGGGATGCATTGAGGCCTCACTTCAATTTATAAAACGGGGACTAATAAAAAAATATTTTACAATTCAATCTAACTTTCTTTCAAAACTAATTTAACGACACTGTTAAGAATAATAATTTCTTGTTAAAATTAAAAGTCTTAAATTAAAGTGACTGTTTCAGTTATTTAGTACGATTAATTCTTGGCAGATAAAATACAAATAGAAAATGCTAGAGGTATCTGGAAAAAATGTCACTCCATGAATTTAAAAAGTTTTTAATAAGCAGAATATAGCTGAGCTCAGTCAAGATCTAAATATTTTGTTTTCAAGAATTAAAAGTATAAAAGAAAGAGCATTGCACTGATAGTGAGAATCTTGATAACAGTAGCTTATTCACAATTTGCGCACCAATGAGGTCATCCTTAGACGCGCGCTCCTTAGCCGTTGACGCGTGTTAAATGCAAGCCAACTTCAGGTACAAAAATCAAGCACTAACGCCACATGCGTACAAAACTATTCTATGAATCAAAACAATTTCCAGGGAAAATATTGTGCACATTAATGTGTTGTGTACTAATAAGAGGCACTGTGAAGGGAAATGCAAATCAAAATATTTTATTTTTACAGGTGATTATATTTTCGTGCACTGCAAACAAAATTCATAGAAGGATTGTAATAATTCATACATCCTCTTTTTAGATAAATGGTTTTCATCGAAACCCATTAAGCGTTCTAATTCACAATGCATTTGGAAAGCCAAAATAAATCACATGTTATGAGCTTTTCAGATCTTTTTTTTTCACATTGACCTTGTTTCACGATCCATTAATATATTTGCTATTTGGATAAACGGGGATTTTCTTCAGCTTTTTTCGACACAATTTCCAATTTTCCGTAATGGCTGCACACATAATTCAACTGTAAATTAAAATAATCTAAAATTAATGCAACTATCACAGAGGCGTATCCTAAAGGTGATATTGCAGCAATTGAAAACAAAAGGGGATTAGCTGGAATCATTAATGGCATCTGTAATCCCAGCGTGAACCGATACTTTGAACAAAAGGACGTGATATGAAAACATGAAGCAACCTTTTTTGTCATTTGGGGAGACCAGTGACGGTTTAAAGATTCATTTATTCGGAATTGGCTTAGAATGGGCTCGAAATTGAAACAAGCTTAGACCGTTGGTGCATGCAGCACAATACACCGTAGTATGCAATGCAAGCACCCAAGAGGCAGCGGAGCGTTGCACGAGGAGATGTGCGTGGGAGAGCTGCTCAGTTATTTTTTGTTTTTGGCGTGGCCTAAAGGGACTGAGTAAACACATAGCATGGGGGAAACGGGATTTGAATGAAATGGGAACAGGTGAGTGCATGTGTATCAGGATCAGAGCTCTAGAACTTGAAGCAGTAATACATGTCCTGATTAACTGTTTCATATTGCATGCTATTGACGCCGACGGCTGCTGGAATATCCCCGGTTGCCGTTTCAACGGGCAAGAAAATTTATGGCTTCAGTTTCCCGATTGGGGGGAGGGGGAGGGTCATTTATCCGTCGGCATTTTGCGTCTCGTCGTGTGAGAGATTAATTTCGGTAATGGGAAGGGATGAGAAAAGTCTAATGCTGTGATAATGAACCGCGAATCATGATGGATGCGATAAAAAAGGACAGTTATTAAAGTGCATTCCGTTGTTTATATATTACAGCGAATTGAAATGCTATCAATTTTTAGACTTTTTAGATTTTATTCCACTGCGCGGTTGTCGAGTAATAAACAGCTTTAGAGCAGATATATTTTAACAAATGCACACGAACAAACTAGTCTCTGTTAAATCATGCACTTTGATAAATGTATACGCGACCAAAGTAAAGAAATTAAAAAATTCGCGGTAGCGAGTTATTTAGAGCAATTCAATGAAAGAATGCCTAAATTAACGCTGGTTTAAGGTGAGTGTGGAAAATCGTGATGGATGCGGATAAAACGGCAGAGTTTGTTAAAGTGTATTCAGTAATGTATTTGAGTTGCAGCGATTTGATAAGTAATCAACATTCAAATTTCGATACTATTCCGCGGCGCGGTAGACAGGTAGTATTAAGTTGCCCATCAAATATCTCGCATTAAATGCATGAGTAAAAATTGAACTCTGAAAAAGATATGCATTGTGATAAGTTCACACGGCACGGGTGTGAAGAAATTTATAACTTTAAAGAAGTAATACATGTTGAGTCTCTAATATTCTGAGCCTTATAGGGTTCAATTTTCAAATTGGCGCGTGAAACCAAACTTAATTAATAGTGAAGTGATTCCTAGGATTCACTCATTACTATAGTAATTTTTACTCCTATATAAATGTGGGATATCCCTAGGAGTTTCTAACTCCTAGGTAAACCCCTCACAGTCCCCTATTATTACGTAAACCTCTATTTTTTTACGTTTATTCGTATAGCACGTAACCCTTTTCCCTAGAATATGAGTTTCAAATACGAATCCCCAAACAATATTTCATTTTATAAGTAAATAATTAGCAACCTCCTGTTGAAAATCAAATGATTAGATTGACCCTGGCTGTAATACAAAACTTACGAAAAAATAATGCAAACAATAAAACTTGGGGAAGACTTAAAGAAAATTTTCCCAGAAGGGAAGAAAAATCGTTTACCACCGACGTGACTCAATGCCAAAGTCGTATTTACTATTTCGATCCTAGAAAGTTTATAACAACGAGCAAAAAGACTCGCGAGTCAATTCATCCAGTACTGATTGTGACGCTGCACTGCTTCCTATCCCGGCATCATTTCGTCGAGGCCGACCGTGAATGGGCCAGAAGATTTGATCCCCGAAATGGATTAGAGTCTCTATGGTGTTACGGGGAAAGGTCAGATGTGAGCGCAGGGTGTGAGCGGGGCGTCTACCCTGGGAATCCGAGGATGACCCGATCCCAGCAGACCATGGCTCACGCCTCAAATGATATCGCTTTCAGAGCACCCCTTCCATTCACACAACCCCATTGCCGAGGAGAATCATGCGTCCGCAAGCTTCTGCAAAAGCGGGAGTTCTCTGATCTCCCTTCCCACGCCCTCCGATTCTTGGGAAAAGAGGGAGGGAGGAAACCGCTTGCCATAAATCAGGGCTCGAGGACGGGGGCTTTAAAGGGGGGCAGGGGGAGAAGGAGTTTCAGGGGCGATGTTCGGTGGGAATAGGGCGCAGGATAAAGTTGAGGGCGAATATGTTGGCCCAAGAGGAAGGATTTTCCGTCGACATACTAATACATTAATTTTCACTGCCCCAATGGGAAGTATTCACTTCGAGGATTCATCTTATACGGAGCACCAAAATGTTTCACTGCAAAACTTTATTAAAACCTCAACAATGACGACTCAACATCACAGAAATACAACTCAGCAGACAGGAAACATTTTAAAAGGCCTTTCTACTCGGACTTTCTGTCCCCTATGAGATACTTACAACTTTTCATGTGTAAACCTTTATTTCTTTTACTTTGAACTCATTGTTCACGTTCTTTCCTCGATCCTATTTATTACTTTTTGTGCAATTATTGATTTCCCAACACGTGTCATCTCAATATTTCCAATTCATTCCTGACGTACGTAGGTATTCCTTGGAATAAGAACTTCCTACCTTTTCTCTTCTGATCCTATGACTTTAAACTCTCATAATTTTATAAAATTTATCTTGTAACTTTCTTCCAAAGTTAAAGCGCTTTAAATCCAGTTTCACGTACAACGGCGCCTATTTCGAGATTAACACAATATGCCGCTAATTCTAAACCCAAACCTGCTTTCGTTTCGGGGAAAGTGGACATTAGATGAAGCTGTTACTAAATCTATGGTCACCTATTATAAGATAGAATTGGTAATCCTCATCATTTTATATTAATATTTTGAAGCCATTGATGCTGCCTCCACCATATGTCAGGATTTTCCGAGCACTTTCTGCTCTGGAACTCCATTAATGGCTTGCCACGGCCACGCCTTGTTCCCAGCCATTTTCCTATTCTTCACTGCCAACTCTTTCTTCACCCATCACCGCAATCCATTTCCCCATTAATGTTGAGTGGCTGATATCTAGAACATTCCGCATTACGTTAATTGTACACGTTTTGTTCTTCTTCTTCCTTGTGACCTCTTTCCAACACGTACACGTGGATCGTATCCATATTTGTTAGACCTGCCTTCATTGCCTCCTACACCTGCCCTACTTTCACTACAAATCACAGGGATCTAAAAGAGAATGAAAAAATAACAGCACACGTTCTATAAAACATTCAGCTTCATTGACATAGAAAAGAACTTGAAACGAATCACGTATACGTGTAAATTTAACTCGCAGCAATTCATAAAAACCTAATTCAGTATTCATGAACCTCTGAACATTCATCAACCAATTTTGTTGGCGAGGAAATAAAATAACAGTTACACGATTCAATGAGTCATATAAGCATAAACTCAACAAAGATATAAAATGTCTCAAGAAAATAATAAGCCTAAAAAATAGAATTGTAATTGGACGCAGTTAAAAAATTTTCTCGGACATTGAGGATGTAGAGTTTGGAAATACACGTCTTTAGAGATGTACAAAAAGTAAATGTAATTCTCTATAAGGATAAATAGAGGAATTATTTAGGGAGGAAAAACAAAGGAAAATTAAACTGACTTAAGTGATATCTCATATTTAAAATAATTTATTAAATGGATAAAATTAAATTCACTAGAGGCTTTAAGGCTTGAGAATATTCAATTTTGTTGATTTGAATGTGTAGTAAATTCAATAAAACTTGTCAAAGAGCTATTGTTGAAGCAATGGTAAAGGACTAGGACTACACTCAAACAAGAACCGAGCGCCTCAATATGCACGTCGGGGTCGATGGTCAAATGGTAAGAAAAACTGTGCGAAAATTTTGTTTGTTACATATTTTTCTTATTCCGATGGGTTATTCGCATACATAAGAATACGGGGACTTCAATTTTTCCTATTATTTGAACGCAATACAGCCTCATCTATGGGAATATTATTAATCGTTCATATGCTTTTTTCAGGACGTTAATTAACAAATTGCTTTTTTGAAATGTCCATATTACGCATGATCTTGATAGAATAAAATTGTGGAATTCTCCATGAATCGTTATTTAATGATTAGCAGGTGAATAATAATAAAAATAATCCAATTTTAAAGGGACAAGCGAAGTCTCAAAATAATATAGGTACGAAATATTACGGGCTAGAAGTACGCTAGTAAATAATGTGAGTAATAATAAATATGCAGCACTGAAAAGTTACAACTTTTGGATATTTTACATTAAAGCTTAACAATATACATAAAGTATTTTACGCACCAAAATTATTTTCAATAGGCAATATTTAGAAAATATTAGCCATTTAACACCTCTAATCTTCTACCCCGAGATACATGTAATGAACATTTTGTTAATACGAAACCGTATTTTGAAAAAATGTTTCCAATTATATTGTAATTCTTATTTCAGAATAATCTCCAAAATAGTAGTTCTCATTCGATAATAAAATAACCATCTTCCATTTTTCATAGGAAATGGAGATGTTAAGGGTCAGCGGCAGTCCGAATGACCCACTTACATTCCGAATTCTTGCGTGAATGGATTTACACCGTCACTATACCGATGAATAAATGAACAATTCGCGATAAAACAAGCCACACAACGACTGCGGCGCTCAAGCCTTTATGAAACATACCATGTTAATTTAAAAAAAGAATAAATTCTGAGAATTCCAAAATAACTCACTTTAAAAAGTCATTGGATGTTTTCAGTGAGTGTTAGAGATTGGGGCCTTGAAAAAAGTGAAAAAATGAAGGATGAAATGGCAAAATGTGGTTCGTGATCTGGTGAAGAGTAAAATAAAACAACGGGAAATCGGTATGTACTCGGATGGAGATCGGGCATAAGGCCCCGTTTCCATTACTAACATTCTACTACGGTTATTTCAGCCGTCATAACCTACCTGCTTTCCAATTAGCTACTTTTTATCCTGGTAAAGCATCGTTTTGTGACGTAGCAATACCAGTTTAAAGGACAATTGACGAACGAGATTTAAAAGCGTATGACTTCTCGCCTTAACCAGAAACATATGTTATCATTCTTATGCATCATTACTATCATCACAATCGTGTTCTTCAACACTTAATCTAGTTCTATATACGCACCTGTAAAGTATCAACCTTAAGATTTATTGGTAAACTTAAATAATCGTAGTACAATCTAAATAATATAAGGTTTATAAGAATATTTCATTTTATATATAATTGTTTCGGACCGGCTGGAAACGGCACGGCTGGAGACGGGCACCGCTGAGGGCGGGCTTTTAATAATGTTGTTACTAATACCGTTACGATCCACTGTGGCGCAAGGTCAGGTCAAACTCTGATCGATAACGATATCGCTCTTTGCGACCTTTAAAAACACTGCACTTAATTTCACATTATAAAACGAGATGTTATGGAGGGCACATCAGATGCGATGTCTGCTCTATCTACTCCTTCGGATTGGCTAATACAATCATTAGACCTCGAGGAGTTGTCCTTAGAGGATCTTTTTGTCCTCATAAGTGGTGTATTTGGACAGTCAAACGTGAAGTTTGAGAAAAAGGGGGACAGCACAATTCGGCTATCATTACCGTACTCGACGAGGGTGGAGACGATTCGGGCCAAGTTCGGCGATTGGCAGGCATATATTGCTGTCAACCCATTATCTCCACATCACAGCGAAACTCAGAGTCGTCGGTTTTTGGAGCTGACGAGGAAGAGAGCTGTGTCCAGTGCATCGCCCAAAGCTGTGGATGGCGAAGCAGGCCCCTTCAAACGCTTCAAGTCTTTTAAGTGAGCTGATCCGGAAATACAAGGCCACTTCTTGGAGTGAGTTGTATGATTTTATGGATGCTGATGAATGGGCAAATTTATTGTTCATTCACGGTTCCAATTTGATGCGAGAGTGTGGGCTCGCTATTCAATTGTATGTGAAGGATAGACTAGTGAGTGAAAGAAAAAATAGATTTGAATATCTCTTGTCGTGTGCTGAAGATGGGTGTAGCGACAGCAGAAGTGCAATATCTGATCTGTTTCTTAGAAATTCTATTTCTCCTAATATTTTTGTTAACTGCCTTAAGACAATACTTAATGAAGAGAACACAAAGATCAATTGTTTGTACTTCTGTGGAAGGAGTAACAGCGGAAAGAGTTTTATAGTGCAAAGTATTGTACGTCATTTTATATCTGCTTATGCATCCAGTTCCCATTCATTGAGTGAATTTGCATATGAAAATTTTTTGAATAAATCATTGATAGTAATTGAGGAACCATTCTTTGTTGAGTGCTCTTGTGAGGATATGAAAAGCATTTTGGCGTGTGCTCCATTTGAAATTGGGAAAAAGTATTGTTCTAAGCAAAAATTAAGGCGAACGCCTGTATTGATGACAGGTAATAATCATTTACTGGGGAAGGGTTATTTGAGAGTGAGTGATGAGGAGGCCTTGAGAAATCGAATTGAAATTTTTAATTTAAACGTAGAATTTAAACCGTGGCGTGTGATTACTCCTGAACAATTTGCTGATTGGATTTTGTGTGTTTATAGGGGATTGACGTGATATGCTGAGAAGAAGTACCATGGCCCAAAAACGACCTGCCGAACTACCAGCCGAGGAATTTCTAGATACCCCTCCACCCACTCAAAGAACGAGACGCGATGTCGGGGGTTCCTCCGGGGGCACTGGTAACTCGGGACAGCACGGGATTCCCGAGGGCGAGAGCGAGTCACCGCTGGAGAGACCGATACCTTTTAACCATGTCACTTTTACCTTCCGACAACGTTCGTGGGAGGAAATAGACTGTAGTTTAAAAACCCTACCTTTGACGATCGCCCTTCACTCGATGCTCGACGATGAAATGGTGGAAGTGATAAACAACATGCTCCCTAACTGTTTAGGATTCCGGGTACATAAGCCCATGGTGCGTATTTAAAATTTCATAGTTCTCACGGATGAAATCGTAGTCAGGAGCAACTCCCCATCGGAGATGTCTTCCTTTGTACAGCAGAGTAAAATAATTCACTTCTTGCCGAAACATACCGTCAATACAGGTTACACCATCACAAACAAAGATAGTGCCACTAAAATTAAATGGGATGATTTGCTAAAAAAGAGAACGGATATTTTTTTAGTTTCCCTTCCGGACACGGAAAACTTCGAAAAATTAAGAATACATAGCATAAGACATCCCATTCACGCTAATTTGATGAATAACGATGAACGATACCAGGGCTATATTTTGAACGATATAGATTACGGTAGCCATGAATTACTTGCTGCGGCTAACACCGAGGAAGAAAAACAATGGGTCAATTGTAAATATTATTACGGAATTGTAGATGAAACGGGGACCGTAAGTGAAATAACAGATAATTGGGAAACGGGAAACATGACTTTAAGCAGCTGCAAGAACAGAGACAAAATTGAGATTTTGGGTGCAGGAGACGTGATAGAATTCCAAGTAGAAACGAATTGTGAGGGGGATTTGTTTTATCCGGACCTGATCAATGGTCGAACGCCTGGGATTTTTAATTCCTTTGTGCTGAAGGGCATCGAGAAAAAATCACAAAAGACTACCATCAAACGTGGTTACACGCCGTGGCCGAGTTCCTTTAATCCCAAGATGCATAGGCGAAACGCGGCATTGGGAAGTCAATGGTTGTTCGCGAAATACAAACCCTTACAACATAATTTTTTCACTATGGTTCCCATAAAGAAAGCCAACGGCTCACTCATGAAGATGAGGGCTTCGTGTATGCTTGAGCAGAGTTTTCAGGTCACCTTCGTCTTTAGGGATTGATGAGATATCGAGTGTGGCGCCCATGGACATGTGCCATTTACGGGCTAGGGGTGGGTGGGTGAACGGAAGGCAAAATTATGATGAAATGGGAACTGTGATGCCATTTTTGACATGATTGTAATATGTTTGATGAAATAAAAAAATTGATCATTTTAAATTTACAAATGACTTTTATTCACATTGGCCATACATCCTTGAATTTTATCCTTTTGTAACCATATGGTAGAGTGCGAACTCTTATCACTCAATACTACCCTTTTCATATCCTCCGAAGAGAGTGCCAGTCTTTTCTGTTTCACCGTGTGCAAGTGGTGATCTTTAGACCGTATGTTGTATTGGTCGACGAATAAATTTTTATTGGCAAACAATGCATCCTTGTAATCCTGGAAATTTACACGGGAGCCCTCTCCGACGGAACACGCCGAGGATTTAGTACCTTTTTTAAATTACATCCATCCTCGAAACGGACGGCATATGATTTGGCTCTCAATCCAATAAATTCTAAAATTTTCTTGTGCCCACCCTCGTCTGACCACAGACCGGCCTCCTTGTGTGTCCCTCTCGTTTTGATGACATAATCATCGGGGACCTCCTCATAGTCGAGTAGTGGGCCTAGAATCTGATCGTGTAACATCGTTAACAGTGGATGCTGCTTGCATTTTGTGAAATGTACCATTAAACAATCAGTATCGGTGTACATACAGGATGCATTGTCTCCAAACACCGCTTACACGGTACAAAAATTTATTTATGCGTAGTTTCGCCAACTCTAATATGGAAAATCCCAATTGCACAGGTTTATTTAATAAAACATCAGTCTTTTTAAATTCACAAAAATATTTATCATCTATCATGATATAATTTAGACAATCTTGCAGAAAAGAATTAGTTCTCCCCGTGTCCGGATTCCTCTTTTCTTGGAGGACGGCAAATCTTTTATATTTAAAAGGGGTCCTCGCAAGTCTTACCATATAAACTGTTATTGGTCAATTTCAGCATATTTGAATAACATTTACTTCTTGATTCTTTTCTCAAATTTATGTTTCTAGTCACATAGTCTCGGAATACATAATCTTGCGTAAAGACATAGACTTTATGAACTTTTTTAATAACCAGGCCTTTATCGACATAATACTGCAGTGTTCTGCTATGCACCAGGTAATTGTCCTTATCCACAAACGTAGTACAGAGTCTTTGGTTGTACTTGTGCGGAGCCAGGGGGTATTCATGATGAGCGTCGTGAAGCCGGGAGGGGTAACTGAGGTCCACTAGAGCCGAAAAGCAGCGATCGCCATCCTCTGCCCATCGCTGCCAATCGGCCGGTAGCTCGTTCATTGTTTCCACGTGCTCGACGCACAACTTTTCACACATCACACTAGAGTACAGGCCATTAATATCCATGAACAATATGTGTTCATCCGAAAGTCCCTCCACATTGGCATGTCTCTTTATGCATTGCGTGACTCCTCCTCTAATATTTTCCTTCACCAATACGTACAATTCGGGATCCAATATAACTTTAAAAGCCGACGGGTTCGCTACGAGGCTGCAGTACCACGTGAACGTTGGAATCCCCTGGAAATAGACTGGGTCGCAATTATATGTGACGAAAGATGCATCTCGAAAAGACTCGAATACTTCCGTCAACAACGCGACATCCAGTTCGAGGTAAAAGTTGTGATAGTCCTTGAAGGTCAGCATGCATTTTTTATCGAATACGTCGAAGGCGATGGTCTTATCTTGCTGAACCCCCGTGACCTTACTATACCAAGCGCCGTCGTCGGCCGGGAGCGTGTGACGTAGTTTATCAATCGTGTCGAACCATTCATACGGAAATGGAGCTTTTCCGTTATATTCTCTTGGCAAAAATTTAGGCGTGTCGATCGTATGGGAAAGAGCATCCAGGGAGGAAGGCAAGAAATTATAACTGTCCATTATTCGGAAACGCGTTTCATCGGTCAAAACAGCCATCACATCGATTTTCTCGAACGACTTCGTGTTGCATTGCACCCGAGTGCCGAACTCCCGAATGATCTCGCGTAAAATTAAATGACTATCATAGCCTCGGAAATTATGAAATAGAATCACAGCGGCGTTTTCATAATACTGCCAACACCTCTTGTGATAGGATCTCGTGGTGCCATCGATAAAATTACGTCTCCCGTGAAATACGAAGTCCCGATTTAAAATTTCGTTCCCGCATATCATGCATTGTTTGGTTTCGAACCCAGGACTAAGGGACCACTGTTTTACCCATGCTGCCACCGAATGCACGAAATGCTCAGCAAGCTCCGGTTGATCGTCGGCGGTTTTGAGAGCTTTTTTAATTATTTTTCCTCGACTGATGGCATACCAGCAGTAACCCGAGAGGTGATGCTCTCCCCTCCCATCGACATAAGCCTCAAAGTCTGCGTAAATCACAAGGAAGTGCTTACATTTCGGTTTACCATCGGGTCTAATTCGCGGTTCATTCACTGATTTTACGCGCAGGTCACATTTCCCGTGAGTGTGGTACCTTTTGCAACCATCGCAGAATATACTAGTGGTACCCTTGGTTTTGTCCCTTAAAAACGCATCGAGCTTTGATATGAAGGAAAACTTCTTATTTTTATAAAATAGGCGTATTAACTTATCCGAAGGAGTCATCGACACGTCATAAATAACGTTCCCTCTTTCGTTAAAGACTTGAATATTAAATTTACCTGTACAAACATTCCATGCGGGTAATTCAGATAAATGCATATTTTTCACATCGACACAAGGGTTTTCAGCAAGCCACTTTTCAATTACCCTCATCTGCTGAGTGTTATTTAAGGATGCATCCCATGTGTGAGCCAGCGCCAAGCATCCAGCGAAGGTGTTCTTCATCCTAATCCTCCTAGCGCCAGAGCCTCGGGAGAAGGATTCGGCGTTCCGCGTGTTCCGCGTCGTGGGTTGTGGAGAGTTGTTTGGCTGGGATGGGGCCATGGTGAACCACCAAGCGGCGATCCCCACGAAAGTCAGGCCCGACTCCATCATCTGCGAGAAAGCCTCAATGTCCGTAAGTTTCGCATGCGCCTCACTGAAGAAATCCTCCACCTCCAGCATGTCCTCGTCCAATATAGTGTCCAAGTTGCAATTAAGGTGCAGCTCAACCTCCTCCTCGTTATTCAGGAAGTATGCAGAGGGGTGCAAAATTAACTTGATGGATTTCACTTCTTCCAGATAGGCCGTAATAAAACTAACTGCATCCTCGAACGTTTTGGACACCCAATAACCGGCAGCAGCGACAGTGTTCTGCACAATCTTAGCCATGGTGAGCGACTGATCGACGTACGAACGATAGTTCTCCTATATAAGGAAAATGAACATAGCAACTACTCAAACCATACCAATTCATATAACTTCCTTTCAAGACCATGTAACTGTTCAAAGCGTCATCAATACGATAACCCTAGTTCATGACTATCTCATTGCGCATCCCATGCAATACTACTGATGCAACTCTTATGATAAGGAGCCCGCCCTCAGCGGTGCCCGTCTCCAGCCGTGCCGTTTCCAGCCGGTCCGAAACAATTATATATAAATATATATAATAATTCATTTTTTGAACACTTGCTTTTCGACGCCTTAATCTTCTGCTCTTCTTCACCAGATTTGCAGCCCATTTTAAATTTTAGCGAATTGATAATTCGTCTGCCATAATCGGGAACAAAAAAATTAGCGAAATATACATTGTTTTCAGACTGCGGTACCCCATTGTCCATACGAAATGAAGGAACCTTTGATTATTCCACGAAAAATTTCATTTCACTTGCCGACTAAGGTTTCGACTTGTTAAGTCATTTTCAAGGGCTTGGTATTGAGTTGATAATTTGAAATCTCTGTCGACAAGCGAAATAAAAATTATAAATAATAATGTGTAAATAAAAAATAAAGGCCTTGATAATGACTTCATAAATCGAAACCTAGTTCGGCATGTGAAAGAATTAATTCTATTCTGGACTACACAACATTTCCCTAATTTCATATTATTATCGATCATGTATAGATACTTGATTAAAGGGTCCACGTCCCAAATATTAAAATATCCTCCCTTTGAAAAATGAAGGCGATGTCTAACCATTAACGATAGGTCGTAGTTAAATATATATAGGTTATAAATGTTGAATGCTGACAGTGAAATGTATATGGATATCTAATGGTGATCCCCCAACGCTTGTTATTTTCAAGGCATAGACTTCATAAGTTGAAACATTGGTTGACAAGCGAAATTAGAAATAGTAATAATATTTAAATAAAAATTAAGTCCTTAATAATGTCTTCGTAGGCCGAAGTCTTGGATAGGCAGTGAAACAAAAAGTAGTATTGTAGACAAGATTAAATATCCTTCATTTCATATTATTAGCGATATACTTGAATAGTGTAACCTACCCTTAATAAAATCTAACCTCTCTTCAACTACGCATGGCAACGTCTAATCACTTTTAACCATATCGGTCGTATATAAATATTTATTCTTTAATATTGTGTGCAGACGGTGAAATCGTGATCCCTCCATGCTTTCCGCGATTCAACTGTTTTCCCATGATTCTTACCAGGATTTTGACTAACTTACGTTCCAATTACAAAAAAGACACGACGGTAACCACTATTCCCTGATCTTACAAGGGTATCTCAATGCTCGTAGGACTATCTACCATGGTAGGCGTTTTCGAGCGTTTCCATGACTAGCATTGCGCGAGTAGAGAGCTACCGTAGTAGAAATGTCAGTAGTGGAAACGGGGCCATACGGAGAGTTTTCGAAGCCACAATACGCCTTTTAAGATTTAAAGGAAATGAAAATTGTGCACCCTGTTTTAAACGAAACGTTCTTTGGCATGTTATTTGTAACTCTGCAAGTAAATACAACTAACTTAAGGTGAAAAAGTCATAATTATCACTGCATTATATAAACAGTTGTGCTTAATTCCATCACCTAAGTCGAACCAATTTGCTGCGAGCCTCCCTGAGTAAAATCTAAAGCTGCGGCTTTTAAAGTGATGGTGGATTGCCCCTCGCACAAGGCTATCAGACGTGGTGCACTAGCACCCACATTATATCTTGGTGAGCGGTGTCTCAAAATGTTTACATAAGATACAGAAGTAAATGAAGTTGTGAGGATTTTGGATGGACATTTTCAGAGTACTATCAGGGTGTGAACCAGAAACCCTACGATCTGCAGCTGAAATCTCAGCCCGCAGACCTTCCATGTCACAATATACATACACCCAACAAGGATTTTGGATAATTGATACTTGATTGGAGTCACTCAAAATTCATCTAAACCTCGTAAGAGCACCCCAATTGATCAGGCCTCGTCTAACATCGTTTGCTGAATACCTTCGCCTTAAAAAAATCCATACTCATCTAGTCCTGTTAGCTAAAACATCATCATTTAGCTCTTCTGCGTCGTGCTATGGAGAAATTATAGAGGAAAAAATGCGTGAACACAAGTCACAGTTTCAGTGTTTTTTTTAGGAGTGAATAAAATTTAATTTACGAATGTATGTAGTATAGAAAGTTTTTTAATAAAAGAAAACGCTGTTTTCTGTTTGACAGTGACCACTCAAAAATATGCTATCTGGTTTGTTAAATTTCAGCATCTTGTTAAGGAAGTAAAAATAATTTCAAGGTTAGTATAGCGTCTAAAATCTATAGACATTGATAGGCATGGATTGAACGAGGACTGAAAGAATACAATATAAGTTTTAACATTTTAACATAATTTACACTTTTGTTCAATTGTAAAAAAAAACAAATTTGTTTTTGAATGAAAACAAAAAAAAAACTAACTTTTACGTTTTTAAATTGCATTCACTCTGACTTATTAAGCATCCAAAATCATGACTGTATTTCTTAAGTCCTTCGGGTTTCCTGTCATTATACTCTAAATGTTTACGGAAGATAGCGATTTGAGGTAAATAAAAAATCAGCCGCTATTTTTTCCAATATTAGACCCCTTAGTGGAATACTAAACCAACGCCATCTACGGGGAAAGTCTTAGTGATTAGGACGATTGGAAGGTCGGGAAGACAAGACATTTTTACATCCTTACATCGTTAATTATTGTTACATATTGGTAGTTCGTTATTCCATTTGCATTCCAAATCATTTTGGCATTTCTTACTTAAACTCTTCCTCTAAAACGTCTAAGGGTGATTCGAAGTAATAACAACCTATCTTCCTACTAGTTATCGAGTGCAAACGTTAAAGTTAACCACCTTCCCCTTTTCGCAACGTGTCAGTAGCTGATTACGCACTACCAAATTATGTGCGTATATTTATATTCGTCTAAACCTTTTCACAACAAGTCACTAAAATGTTGAGGGTACCGCGACTAACCGTTGTATTTCCTTTACGGAGTCACCCGTAAGTGCACAGACTTGCAAAATATCTGCAGAGGAAAAAAATCATCGAAATTGACCGAGACTAGAACCTGGAATCCTCGCCATCCTGTCGAGACCAAAAAAAATGTATGTACGTCTAAACTTTTTTCCAACAGTTTAGTAAAATTTTAGAGGGCACCGAAACTAACCGAAACACAAACATTTATTCACTTGACCAGTTCAGAGACCACTTGCTAAGCACTCGGCGCGAAATCAAGGGATCCGGGCTCGAGTCTCGGCCAAGGTGGACAATGTTTTCCACTGCGCAGTCGCCAGAAGTTCAATACGTTAACTCTTTTTCTGAATACACTTCTAAAGATAGTGTTTATATCGAAATTTCCAACCCGCTGACGATGCTGAAGCGAAGCGGTGAAGGATGTTGGGGGAGGTTTGGTGAAGCGGTCGTGAGAATTCAGTGTCTTATTCGCGGAAGAGGGGCGGTGGGTGAGGATGGATCCCACACCCTCCTTTCCCCCTCCTCCCACCCCCTTCCCCCGATGTCCACCCCCTCCTCTCTCCACTACTCCCCTTCCCGTGATCCTCCTCCCGACGTGGACTGGGAGCGCGCGCCGGGCCGCGCTCCTCTTCAGTACTCCGCCGCGGCGAGAGCTGATCGAAGCGTACGCCACAGGCGGTCGTGCGAGACCGAAAGGCGAACTGTCGATTGGACGTGCGAGGAGAGGCTTTTATTATTCTTTCCTTCCTCCGTTCGCGGACAGACGGGGAGAGAAAAAGGTCCTTCGTCCCTCTGCTTCACGGGGAGTAATGAATCGAATTCTCTCGTGAGTAGGAAATAAAAATATCTGCGAAGGTTTTCTATGTAATACTTACAAAGAGGCATTTTGCTGTTTCCGTAATTGAATTTTTGATCGAGAAAAAATTGAATTCCGGATCTTCTCAATTTAGTGTCACTATCCGCAAAGAAATTCACCGCCGATCTCAAAAAGCTTAAATCAATGCGGCGGGTTAGTTTTCGAAATTAAACTTGAAGTGACTGACTTCTACCGTGGCTATAGATGCCTCAAGCTTTTCCAGCTATTCCAGTATTAAAAACAGGATATATTAGTGATAAAAATTATAGTTGTTATCTTGAGGAGCAAGGCAAATGTGTGGTTATACGATCAGGGAGTGATTTAATTTTTCTCGAAAGAAATGTTTACTTCACCCTCCGCGTATTAATTCGAACGCAGAAAAATCATCCTCAGAAACACTCAACTCTCGTAGGGAGCAAGAAAAGGGATCACTTCAATAGGCGATCGGTCACAAAAGAAAGGCCTATCATAAATAGTGAAGGTCATCTTTCCGGTGACCCTGGAGTAAACGCTGTAAGAAGTGCGTCTTGGGGGAACTCGGCAAGAAGAGGGGCGAAGAGGTCCGCCGCCTTTTCCGAAGCAGGTGGCTGATGCAGTTCCGGAGATCTGGAGGAATGCTTGCAGAAGGAGCCAAGAGTTCTGAACCATGGATCTTCACTTTAGCCAAGACTTGGCTCGTCCTCCTATCAGCACTCAATCTTTTGAGCGGTAAGTCTTGTTTTGGCAACATATTTTGTTCTCTATAGTACACGAAACATCTTAGTGAGGAATGGCCACGCTGATTTTCCACTTAAGTAGAATCATTATTTTCCCAGATATTTCAATATCGCATAAAAAAGAGAAAGAGCGAGAGAGATATGACTCAAGTCGCCTGGAGAAGTTTGTCTAATCCCTTCGTCAAAGATGATTCTCTCCGCCCGTTTCTTGCTATCCTTCTTATTTCCAGAGATATTTTCGGATAGAAAATTTTCCTTTTGTTAGATATTGCTGTAATATGAAAAAATTGGAGCAAACATTTTGCCATTCAAAGACCCAGACATTTCAAGTGGGATGTTGAAAATGCTAGCACGGTAAACATTTTAAACAACCCGCTAAATGGCATCCCGTTAAATGAAAGAAGCGTGCCCTAAAGAAATTTAGTTGTCGGTGATCAACTGTTTAAACATACCGGATAAATAATTTTGAAATATTTCCATAGTATCATTGTAAAGAATTTATCAGCGATGAAACTAATCCCTACCTATTAGATGGTCAATTTATTATTTAAAATATATCACAATAACTTTGCGTCACCAAAATTTACATATTTTTTCACAGTCGAAACACAGTATTTCTGAATTTCGTCTGCGTTTATCTAATTAGTCCCTGATATGTATTTACTTTCAAAATTTAAGGATTTAAAAATGGGGAAAAGAGGACAAATCGTGTTCAGAAAGTAAATAGTTGCCCAGTGAATGTAATTAGTTTCACCATATCCAACTTTATATTCATTGAATGAAAGAAAGATACTATTATATTTTTACACCAAAATAACGTTAATTTGAATAGTAGGTAATTGATACATTTTTAGTTAACAGGGATTTTTTAAAAAATAAAGGACATGGAAAAATTGAATCTGAAGATTGATCAATATCCTCATGAAAGGACTTCGGCATATCTCGCTGATCCAATCCTTTTATTAGAAAAGCAGTTTTGTAGCTCAAGGAAATTGAAGTTCTTCAGAGTTATTATGGTACTCCTACGTTGAAATGGTAATCGGACATAAGACTTTTTTATGGCACTCAGAGAGGTTCATGGCGTACAAGCATTATGGTCTCTTGTTATTGAGCACCAAAGTGTGCTCGTTATTTAGTTAATGCTATGAGTTAAAAGCGAGGCTAGCTATAACTACTTTCCTGGTCACGTCCCGTCTGGTATTACTATGCTATATTATTAAGAGCATTAACTTCATGTTAAAATATTCCTCCCATGAAGAAAAGTGACATAGCATTATGATCACCGTGAACAATTATTTGTATATGTTATGTTACAGCAGTGAAGATTAAAAATCCGCTGATAGCATCCCTTTAGCAGTAATAACCCAAACGAGTAAGTTATGGGCATTGAAATGTTTTTATTCGCTCATCAATTAATTTAAATTTACAACCATGTTAATTCACATTAACAGAACTGCTTAGAACTCGCACGGGCTTCGTAAAAGTCACGTGAAAACATCATTATTTAGACCGTCAGATCGAGATTGATAGCCACGATTGTTATTATCTATTTATTATGATGAAAAGTATCTCTCTGCTACGTGCACCTGTATTTATTACGCCATCATAATGTTTCATAGCACGTTTCCGATTCACTGGATAATGATGAGTTTCGCTTGATTCATCACTTATTCAAACGTGGTGATAGCTGAAGGACCCAATGTAATGGAGTCCCGCGAAAGGGTGATTTATGGTGTGCGCGACAGCCCAGGAATCAAGGCTTGACATCATGAGGGGAGTCTGAAATTGATCTCTTTACCCGTTTGGCCCTGGGAAGCCAAATTAGGGCGCATAAGTCTTACCACACAATCTCCCTCTCCTCTTCTTTGGTAACAGTGTGTTGTTCGGAAATCGACAAGGCAAGCGTAAGTCAAGGATTAGGAAAATGTTCGAGAACTCCATTCTTTGAGAAATTTTAGAGCTATAGAATTTTATAACTATATGTCAATTAAGGGAAAGAAAGCCTACTGAAAAAGCCAAATTTCGCGATCGTAAATGAAAATTGTCGCAAAAATCAAGTCACATAACAAAACACGAGTTTCGATGCTTTAGAGTAGGATTAGTGTCAGCGTTTCTCTAGAACTCCCGCACTTTATAGACCCAATGGTTGATCTCGGAAGCTCCAAGTAGGCCAAAGGGGCATGACATAGGAAGAAAAGCTTAATGCTTGATCACTAGGCGTATGGCAATCTGTTTATTATAATTTGATTGGTGGGTATAAATACGATGTTCGGAGAAACCGTACATGGATGATTCCAGGAATGTTTTCGTAAACCAATAAAATGTTATCATTTATCCAATATTGAAGGGGGAAAGAAAACCGATAGGGTGGAAATTCAGAACACCTTTCCGTGAGGGAGTTGTTTTATTGGCCCTTCCCTTGGATTGAAGCCTTCATTGGATTATTATGCAAGACTAGGCAGGAGGTCAACGTGACTTCAAACCCGATGTGGAACGGAGACTCTGAATGCTATTTTGCCTGGCGCAATTCCGATTACATTCTTACTCATAGGGATGCTTTCGAAGGCAAACGAGGGCCCTATTGATTAAACGCGAGTTCATCCACATGGAATCCAATATCTGTAACAGTTAATGAATAAATAAGCATCATTATTAAATCCAACTAATATGCAACTTCTATTTCATGTTCTAAAAAGCTGATTTGGTAGTTATAATTATGTAAGCAAGTACGAAAAGCTGTAGTCGTACTTACTGTAATGACGAGCTTAAACAAAATCAACACAGGGATAAAATAAGCCAATGTATGAACTCTTTCTGACAATGAGAGAAAAATTGGCCTTACATTTGAAATAAGGCCATTTTGAGACCAGAGCGCGCAGGTAAAATCAAAAAACCCTTTTCTATTACTTCAATGACACTTATGGTATTTGATTGCATATATAAATAAAATTTACATATCCACGCAAATAATTTATTTAGTTCTAAGATTTCATGCTTCTAAAATCTGAATGTTGGATTTTGGTATAGAATATTCACATGAAAAAGTCGAGGAAGATTAAACTAATTTATAAATATCTCAATCTGTGGATGGTTTTATAAATATTTACTATAAACCTAAATCCGAAGTGACAATCTATCAATTTCTTTAGTCTTTTGCTAACGGTTTTCCTTTAATAAAATTATGCGAACTACCATTGATGCCAAAGAATTTAACTTAGCATTGCCTTCAGAAAGAAGTTTTGGCCTAATCATTTATTCCATTGGTATTACTTTGAATTTTCTGTAAGTGAAATTTAACAAGGGATATAAAAATGCTTAGGGCAATTAAAATTTTTATACATACCAAGAAAACATTTCAAACTGATTTTTACGAATTTGATAAAAAATATGGATAATACTTGGTAATAATGCTATGTTTGAAAAAAAAAAAAGCCATTCTGGGTCATTAACATCGGCAATTATAATTCGTCCAGAAGACAACTTTCTCAGCTGGCTTACTGACGCAGAGACGCAGATACAAATGTCGTAAAAAAACCCACGGGAAAAAAATTATTCACTCCCCCGTACAATACGATGAAATGCTAAGAACTCAAAAAAATCTGTTTTCGCGGGAATTTTCCTCATTTTTGCTTTTTTCCCCGAGCCAAGAATTAGAGCGAAAACTGAATAATTGGAGCAATCCACCTCACGCGCGCGCGGGTTTCTTAGCATTTCCAATCACCCAACCCACTTCCTGTAGCATTAGAAAAGGACGCAGGGCGTACATCGGCAGGCAATCGAAAGGATATTCATCGCAAAAATAAAAAAAAAACAAATATGACAGAAATTCTCCCCGAGCAGGTAAATAAGTGCTTCTCGCTGGGAACTGGCACGTGGGAGGGGGGTGAAGAGGGGGGGGGGGAGGGAAATTGAGGGCTGAGGAGAGGGAAAGGAAAGGTATAAGAGGAAGAGGGAGGAGTGAAAAAGGATTACGGATGGGGAAAAGGTGGGAAGGATTTGGTAAGGGTTGGAGGGTGGAGAAGAATTTGTCATTTTTTCGGGGTGAAGGAGAAAAAGGGAAACGGAAATAAGGGAAAACGCAGGGATAGTGGGATTGGGAGTGTGATAGGATAAGGGAAACCCCGAAGAGGTAGGTACCCTCCTCCCCCCGCCCACCCTGCCGTCAGTTCACTCCGCACCCTTCGTCACATAACAGCCTTGCACGGAAGCGTTCACTAATCCCCCCCCCCCCCCCCCGGGAGATGGAAAAGAAGTAACAATAATAAATCGATGAGAGATATACAGGAAACGTAAAAAAGTATGGGGACACAATGCTCTTCCATCCTGACGAATCCCGCCGAGTCTCCGCCGAACGATGACCTCGCCGCAAACACAAAAAAACAACTCGTAACTCGGAAAACTTGATAAAAAAATACCAGGAATCGCCAAAACCTTCTAGTACATTTCTACAACAATGAATACATAGTCTGCGGGCTGGCGTGGCTGAGCTGTTCCATAATGATGGACAAAGATATGGTAGTTTACCTCAAAATGAGAATAATTGTACTAGTTTCAATGCTTCGTACCATTTTAAGTGGTGACGCTGAGTTAGAAAGTAACAGTAATAAATCGATGGGAGAAATAGGGGGTAAACGGAGAAGGTGCGGGTACACGATGAGGGCATCATCGTCCTCTCGCCACGGAATGCTTGTACAATGTACAGTCAAAAGCAAATATATTTCTGCAACAATTGATATAAATACTTCCATTGGCTTTTACGGGGATCTTTTCCATATTGATGGAGAATGAGAGTGCAGTCTTCCAGATTCGATTTTCCATATTGAAGGCTATATTATTTTGGGACTAGTTCCGTAGTTTTACATCATTTTCAAACAGTGTCGCTTGTGTATCTGATGCTCTCCTAGCTTTACCACTTGAAAATGATGCTAAACGACGAAATTTGTCGTATAATAAATCTCGTTTAGTGGAAAACTCCAATCTATTGAGAGATCAATGTTTCCGCAAATCTCTTGTACATGAATATTCCGTCATAGCTATCAGTTAGAAGTCCTTGGTACAAACATAGCTTATAATTCATGTCCTTTGTAATCCCAGTGGGAAAATCTGAGAGAGAATATTTTATAAGTTTGAACGGGACCAGATGGCGCTCACCAGCGAAGATCTTGAGGCCCGGGAGGTTGAAGTTATTGCGTGAATGAGCTGGTAGACGAACTGACTGTCGAACAGAGCGGTGCAAGAATTACTTTTACCTACGCACCAACGATGATTATACGACAAAAAAGTGCGATGCATTAACACATATCTTGTCACTTTCCATACCTTCCCTCTAACTCCTTATTTTCTCCCTCATCCATGGACTATATCTAGACAGCCCTTACGAAGTGTAAATAGTAAATGTGGATCAAAGGTGTCCAGAAGGAACCTCTTGTGGGACTCCAGGTTTATTTGTCCCACCGACGGTTGCATATTTTTATCTCTCTGACGTAACGCTTTCTGTAGGCGATGGGTACCAAGTTCTGCGATAACTAAAACGATTCTACAACCAGCCCTTTACCTATAAGATGACTGGGCACGTAACGTGAAGACCAAAGCATGCGTCGGAAGAAATATTTAACAAATTTTTTGTTGATTTAGAGTGATTCACATTTAGTTAAGAGTGTGGGCTTATGGAAAGAAGAAGACTCTTAGATGTGTGGTTAGTATACTGCACAGCACTACGTAAACTTTACTGCTGCTATTGACTTTATCGCACCTTCGGCCGTATGGAGATTTAAAATGGTAGCGAATCTCCATTAGATCCCATACAGTGGATTAAATATGGTACGGCCTATAGATAAATTTGTTGTAGATTTTCGGTTGCCACTTATCGGCGTGACCGTCAAACCTGGAAAAAATACTTTTCATACACTTATATGTTTGTCGGCGGACAAATGCTTATTGACTCAGTCTATTAAGCTATCTACTTTATAAAAGGCTACACATACGTACGTATGATTCAGTTACTAGGCGTAGCAATTCAAATGTATACCCATAGATGGCAAGCGAATACCCATACAAGTTTTCCAGTAACTCACACATGTCGCGGGCGTGCACATTTTTCAAAATACGAACAAGGGGAACTGCTTAGTAACAGCTCCACCAAATATGTTGTATGCAAATAATTCTTTGACATTTAGCTATTATATATTTTATCATATTTACATATATTTTTCATTAAAAATAAAAAAAACATTAATTTTTTATTATTTACTTTATTCATTACTTTTTTGCTAGTTCACCAATATGTGAGCCTGTTGCAGCAGGCTTTTCAACTAGTATCTAATAATATAATAGAGGTCGAAGGAGTAATGCAATTGAACGGCGAGCGTATACTGGGCCAACGTTTTGCACTGGACGAGGTATTGAAGCTCGTGCGAGCCAGGCTGACGCGCGTCAATGCTGAGTACGGACTAATAATCTATCACATCCATTTCATCGCATTTTTATAATGGTTTTTGCGAAAGCTCATTCAGGAAGCGCTGTTTTAATGGAAACTCATTTCCTCGGCAGAAGTACGCGCAAGAAATTGCAAACAACGTTCAGCGGAATGCGAACGCGGAAATAAAGCCAGAGAATGACGGTGACGAGTCCTAGTCGAGAGCTGTTTTAGTTATTTGAAAGTCACGAGTATGAAATGATCCAGAGTCACTGATTCGGCGTGATACGTCGTTACACTTTTGAGAAGGCTGGATGGATATTACTCAGTTAAAAAAAACATCAATATCCTCACGCTTTCCACATCGGTAGTTATGAAAAGCTTGGTAGCTCACCGGGTGACTCAGCGGGTTTGGGAAAATTCCATCTCGCGTAGTATCTACTAATTACTGTGCGACAACTTTAAATAAGAATCGATGGCGATGCGAAATTGCTTTGGTTGTACGAGGATAGTAGTTCTCTCGGTTAAAAAGTGTGTTTGCCCATGCCTTAAACGAGATATAAAAAGTTCTTTAACAGAATTCAATGCTCTGGTTTTCATGGAGCAGTGTTTGCCATTCAATTAAATCACTGAATGAGAATATATGGAATTTTACAAAATAAGTGGGTAGTGCAAAATCCATACCTAACGAACATGAGGCTTCAGTGGCCGAAGACATTATCTCAACAGTCACGTTCAAATCCAAAGCGAACGGTTAAAATTTTTTAATGATGCAATATCCTGAAATGGCTGATTTCACTTTCATTTTTCCTATTGAGACAGAGTCCTTGTTTTGGATACGTACTTGCTAAAATACTTAACAGGCTTAACGTAGATTTTTTGGTAGCAAAAGATAAAATCAATTAATATTAAATACAATTATGGGATAGATAATGTAAAAAGAATAATAGAAGGTTAGAAACGAGCAATAATTAACAGAAAAGTATGTCTTAGAGGGAAAAATAAATAAAATTTAAACTATTAGCAGTAATTCTGCCTAGCCTCAAGTTTACGTAACACAAAATGCACTTCATCTATAAAATACAGAACGCTCAACAACTACATTTTTATCAAGCATAGGGGACAATTGTAACATATCAAAAGTTGTTACTTTTACTGTTGTTGAAATTATGACGGAATTCCTAAATACCCAACACTGTTTTAATACTGGCTCTATGCATGATTGAAAATTAGAACTCTACAGCCTGTCAAGAAAACTAATGACAGTAGTTGCGGAATGCCCATTGGGATTCCATTACTATATTTAATAATAATTAAGACGTTATTGATGTTTGAACGTCTTAGTAATGTGCTACATTGTATAAAAAGATGTCTTAAACGGCAACCTGGTTTTTAGTGCAAATCTCAATTTTTTTTTCAAGACCCAGAAGTTGAACTGCTTTCAAACCTTTCACATTATTAGAAAAATAAAAAGCCCTTTAGCCCTTATAAAAAATAAATCACGCCCTTGCGCTGATTACTGGCTACGTTTTGAAACCTAAAGTCTCAAGTTTGACTCCAAATCATTCACATCAAATTCTATAACAAATACATGAAAAGATCATTTGTAGCTATCGCTTTATTTATTTTGAAAAATCAAATTAAAAATAATGGTCGCATAAACTCGAGAGAAGTGTCATCAGAAAGGAAATTGTATGAAATTTCTTATTTTAATCGTCGTATTTCGTTCTTTATTCGAAATTGGGAGATTTTATACACAAAATTCTAAATTGTAGCCCTTTTTGGTAAAGCGTCCCCTTAGCAACTCGTGCCATTGTTGTAGAATTCATGGAGGAAACACCGAAAAAGAATCAATTTTATCGCCTGCAGACTTTATTCCTTTGGCAAAAGTATATTATAAAGAATGGTTCCATAGCATTGCAAAGAGTGCCATAAGAGTTAAAATTCGATGCAGGTTCCAGCATACGAAAAGAAATTTTTCTTTATTTTTTATTTATTTATTTATTACCCATGATTCATCCTATACTAAATTCTGATAATGTTCACAATATTATTTTTTTTAAATTTTCGAAAGAAGTTCATTAAATAAAGTACTGTTTAGTATAATAAAATTATATTTTATTTTTCTTCCTTTCAATGAGTGGCGGAAGACCCAGTAAGGCGAGGGCAGTCAGGAGATAGCTCCCTTGGCTGTACCTACGTAAAAGTTTGAACGTATGAAATACCTTGCGAACAAGTATCTCAATAATGTGCCAAGAAAAAAGGAAGGCAACAAGTTATAGGCATGGAAGTATGAACTCTGAATATATTACTTCTAAAGTCTCAATATTCAAAATATCCCAGGCAGATAAAAAGATAAAAACTCTTACTAATTTAAAAAAGCATGTTAGCTATTCGAAAAATTCTAATTATTTCTTTTCCCCTCCATTATCATTTCTTATTCCCTTACATTCTCTTCCAAGTAACTCACGACAGTAAGTTGGACTACAGACCGCTGAGAAAACAATAAAAAATCAGAAAATATTAAAAAATAGCCAGGTCAAAAAATAATAATAATAGAGTTCGGGACATTACTTGAGAAATAATGAATATTGAAGAAGGGATATGGACACAAATGGTGTTAAATTTTTATTTTTAGAATTACAAGCCTAAATTAAGCATCTCGTTCAAAGAAATTTAATCAAATTGCCATTCTGGTAATTTTAGACAACATAAAGAAATCCTCCATGGAATTAGGTACTCCACATTGGTGAATTAAAAGAAAGGATATTTTTACAAGAACAAATATTAAATTTCATACGATAGAAAAGGCGTTTGAAAATCAATGAATCCAAAAACGGTGAATCTTCTTTGTCATAAAGTGAACATCTCGAGCTCAATTGTTGAGTGTACGCAACCTAAAAGAGCAATATTTCAAATTCTGCCACAAAATTCGCGCCTTCCACTGTGGAGATAAAATATAATCAATTGCGTGCACAATAAATACCTGCTAACTAGAAAATAGGCGCATTTTCGAATTATTCTGGTCTGTTTCGATGAATCACAATTTTCGACCTCTCTTTAAAATGTTTTCAATAAAAAACTAAAAACAGAAGAATAATGGGTTCAACCAAAATTAGTTCAAATCATTCTTGACTGATGGTCTGGCTAGAAGACTAAAGGCGATACGAGTTGACCAGCGATTACTTTTGTTAGCAATGTGATTGTTTTGTAGATTCGTAATGAGAATAACAAAATCAGTTACCAGCAACACAGATGCAATTCATAATTATTATTCAACGAGTTGTAAGGATAAGTGATGATAACGAGTTGTAAGGAAGAAATTAAGAAAGCTGGCGTAATCTGATGGCCCACATTTTTATATAATAATCCGCAATTACTTTTTCCGTAGGTTTGCTTATGCCGATTGGAATAAGAAGAGAAAATTTGGTCATGGAAGACAAATTAATCCTATTTAGGTTTATATAATGTAACATAGATTTCATAATTTTAAAAATATAAGAAACAATTCAAATATGTCTATCCATAGTTTCATAAATAGTTTAAATATTATGTTCCGCGGCTAGGGTTTTAATTTCCTCAAAACATTAATGCTGCTAAAATACTCCATACCTTTTGTTTTTTACGATGCCTATACCAATTTTAAAATCAATAAAATCGAAAAATATTTGCTAAAATTTTTGTAAATCCGACGTCTAATTGTATTGCCTGACGATCTGTTTGCAAAAATTCTCACATTAATAGATTTTCTCGTGAATATGCATCATACCAGTATATTTATACATATTATAAACTAAATTCTACAGTAAAAGATTGATCTTTTCATTACAAATTACATTTAAAAATCGTAATGATCTCAATTCCACGGAAGTGCAGTAAATTTGTTAATGTTTTTTTTTAATTTACTGGATAATTTACAAATTACTTGCACGCAACCCAGTAGCAGGCAAATGATGCAAAAATGAAATTAATTACCTAACTCTTCAACTCTACATTATTTTGGTAATTTGGACCAACTTCCTGATAAAATAAGTACCAGTCAATCGCTTTGTCGGCACATGACAAGAATGACTCCAGTAACACAGAGAGAAACAATAATAAGGAATAGAAGTTTGATTCACGCCACTTCCAACTCTACGCAAACTTACCTAGAATATGTATAGAACGTCATCTACTTAGGTTATTATTTATGTTGGAGCCGTTAGCCGGCCCGCGAATTTTTTTTCCGTTTTTGCCGGTGTATGAAGAATGATGCAATGCAGTATTTTCTACATACAGTAAAGACAGTAGTTTCAAATACTAGAAAGAAACTTGAGGCCACCTCATAACTTAATCCTTTATTTTTTGTTTTTACTTAATCTCGAAGTAGTCTGTAAGCAGTGAGTTAAATTATAGTACAATAACATTAAAATAACTCAAAGTATGATAAACATTCCTACCAAAGTTCAAATAATGGAATATTGAAAGTGCTCACATTCAATTTTTTTCCATTCCTAAATTGTCACGCAGATGTACTCCAATTGTTCACACTGAAAATTAGCCATCAATTCACTAAAACCTTTCTTTTGTAACAACTGCCCGCAGTAAAATTTTCTCGTAATCTAGCGGGAAAAAGATGAACGACTATTTCCAATCAGGTCGCTATTCTTGCTTTATGCTATTTGCAAAACAGTGAATGCATAAATTTCATTCGAAGTAGAGGCTTTCGCGCATGAATTTGAGGAATGGAGTGGTATGTGGACCAAAATAATTTTGTTCGCAGGGGGGCTCAAATTTGAGAACTCACGGGATATCATCGATTCCATTGCGTCGAGTCTTCGATTTGCTCGCGATGACTTCGTTAGGTAAAACATGGCGAAAAATCTCCTTGCATAGTACAGCCACTCGTCTCTGACGGAGAGGCTGGAAATATTTTATACGAACATAGGTCGTCACTTCGTTAGCTACGAAATGACTGCTTCAAGAAAAATAGTCCAATTTTTCAGCAAAAGTTCTTTTATTAACTTGAGCTATGCTTTTGCAAACCTTAATAGCTTCACAACCAGTACCTACTCGTTAAGTTGTAAGTTTGCAGTTACATAATAGTTACAGCTAGTTTGTAGTTGTCTTTTGAATTATATTTACTCTTACCGATGGAAGAGTAAACAATTACTTCAGCAATTAATAACTTTCACACTGAAATATTGCCACTGATTAATTGATTAAAGTATAATTTTTTTTTGTATTTTCCGCGCACAAGTTGGTCACACTTTGTTTTTTTTTGCGATGAATATATGTATATAATTATTCACAGCCGGAGTTCAGTTCAGATTTTTTTTACCATCGTTGGAAAGCGTAAAAAAAATTGAGTGAAGCTCTTTTTCATCCCTACCAACTCTCAGCTCGACGGGAGCTCATTGGAGGAAAAAACGCCACACAAACAGTTGATAAAAACAGGGCTTATTTTTTTCCGTTGGTTTCGGCCTCAAATGAGCCCCTTGTTCCTTTCGCTTATTTTATATTTCGGCGTTGTCGACGACGTGGAGGGAGACAACGCCAAAAGGATTACGACAGGCGACCGAAAAAAAATCTTTCTTCCGGGAAAATGAGGATTTGTTACTGCCGATGTACAACGCATAGGTTTTTACGGGAGAGAGAATAAAAAAAACATAAGTTGCACCTTTTCTGAGCCAAAAGGCTTTCCTTTTTTGTCACGGGAGACACTTTGGGGGGAGGGGGTCACGAGGATTTAGGGGGACCAGGAAGGCTCAGACAGGAGATACGACGCGGGTGGTGGAGGAGACGTAGGGGGGGGGGAGTAGTAGTTGCTGAGATGCACGCCAGAGGACGCTACTGGGCGACGATCCGTCTCCGATAACGGATTGTGGGAAGTTGGGGGGGCGGGGGGGGACCGAGTAGGGAGAGGTTTGTTTTTTTTTTATTTGCACAGCTATGAAACACATTAAAATCGATTCCGGTCCGTATATTTTTTTACAAGTTTCACTCCCGGAATCCGGAACGAAGGCTCTCCCGGAACGGTAGATATGAGTTATTCAGAAGCACATACAGCTCAGCTGGATAAGTGGCCATTATGGACGTTTTCCTTCATAAAGGTTTCACTTGATTTGCCCTTCAATAAACGAGGTTCTCGGAATTGTTGAATGATGTCTGCCCCATCCTCGTCCAATGCTTATGCATACGGAATTCGATGCAAGGGGGGAGGGAAAAGGGGTGTATTTGTGAAAAGTTAACATAGGTCGTAATCAGATAGCATGAGTTATTTACAGGTTGATCCAAGGTAATTCTCCATTTAAATGGTACAACAATAACTAATTGTAAGTCAAAAGCAGTAAAGGTATTCAGACTCAATTGAGTAATCACTTATTCATAAATACATCTAAACGGAACATATGAAAATATGCAGGGAGATAGGAAATTAATTAGTTACCCGCAGTGGACACATTTTGATTGTGGATAGCCCGGAAAATCAACCTTCACAACGGTTTAATATATGTTAGTAAGGAGAATTCGTGTAAAGGAGGTTCAAAATTATTGCGCAGAGGTACAGACAGCCATTACTCCTTTTTTATGCCAGAAATGTTTTGGTAAATATTCAAGTTTTGATGCGTAGTTGATAACATAGGCCCCTGTAAAAATATTCTACTATCAGAATTGAGTTGCATCTTTGAGGGTTGTATTTAGCGAGTATTTAGCAAAAAAGTCCAGAACCAGATATTATTTGAGCGATTTACAACATCATTTTCTATACTAACAATAAGCATAGGAAATTTGGTAGTGTATAATACTCAAAAGAAATATTTTAATATAACAACCATCCTTAGTAAAAATGATCGTAAGCATTTTACTGTGTAATTTTCCAAGATGCAGTGCAGCTTTACGTGGAAAAACTGAGTTTTCATTGAGTAATAATTACAGTAGAAGGATAGCTATTAATTTATACATCTCTAAGGTAATTATATGATAAATCAAATTTCAGAAATATTACTTATAAAATTAAGGTGGCTCTATACCGGGGCTAAGAAGCTTGTTTCAGACGCTTCCCTCTAACCCAGTAACGGCTTTGCCGTGACAGCTGGATACTTGCTTTGTCTTCTGTAGATAAAGAGTCATTTGTTGATTTAAGTGGAGTAATATTATAATGAAGTGGCTGTTTTTTTTTTAAATAGCAAAACTTTGGTTTTTACGAAATATTTTGGTAATATTCCGGGGCACCTTGTGAAGGCTAGATTCCGAAATGAGGATTTTCAGCCCAGTTAAATAAAAAAATCGTCTTTCATATACGAAAAAAATTAATTGCCATTGATGATGTTTTCATATTAAGGCTATAGCAATGTTAACCGTTCAAGCCTGCTTTGACAACGGAGTAGACCATTTCCATCCCACCCAAGGATAATCATTCCCCTTTCCATTTTTGTCAGCAACGCCTTCGCAGTTTCCCGTTGGGCTTCTACCACCCCAGTCGGCGACCACAGGTGGCGACCGGTAAATTAAGGCGGCTTGGAAGTGTAGACCCACCTTAATGTATAATTTTATGTAAATCAAATTGCAAATTTCAGCGCTCCAAGAATATTGGTTATAAATTTCCTCCCGATGAAGCCACGGAGTTTGTATTTTTATATGCGATAGATTCACTCACCCTGTGAAGTCATTCTCCGCTCAGAGTGTTCATAAAACATGCAGTTTCATAAAACATGCAACAATACTATCGAGCATATACAATCATAGCACAATGCAATCATATTTCTCCTTCAATCTTCATTCGCACTCTTCAACCCGAAGATATGTTTGAAAGGCGAGGGAAATGTTTATCTCGTGATGAGCCCTAAGGTGGATGATATTTATGCAATCTGTTCTTTTATCAGGACTACGCGCAGTATCTCATAAATTGTCTATACCATGAAACTCTACCGTAAGGAGTTGAAGAGTTATTTTAGAACTAATCCATATTTAAACCGGGAACACTGCGGACTGTAGCCGAGTACAATACCCTCCAAACTGCCCTCCATACATTTACAGCGTCAACAAATCGCTAAATTGTCGGAGAGTGATAAATATATAGGTACTGACTATGGGTTACTATTCAATATTAATAGATAGCATCAATGGATCATATGTTTGTCCGCTCACTAAGAGCCATTTATCGAGTTAATTAACGATCACTGCTCCAACATTTGAGTTACATAATAACTGGTAGCTTCTTTATAAGATTAACGGAATACGCCTTCCCATAGAGGTTAATGAATCTGTAACTTTGCGAGTGACTGACATATAACAAAGCTCGTGACGAAGTCTATTCCGTATTCAATTATGCTGCAATTTAAAGTAATTCTCTTTCTCGGAAAGCGATCGCTTCGAAAGATTACACTTACTACACCTCATTTCCGGGCCTTGAAAGGATGAAAACCTTGATCGCATCGCAAGGATTGCCCAATTTCCGGAATGCACGCTATATATTACCCGGGGCTGCTCGCAACTGAAGCGAAAAAGACCTTTTCTTCACCGTTATCTTTGATGCAATCAACAAGGCCCACTTTATCGACGACTACCGTAGTAAAGGAAGTGAGATTAATCAGTAAGATATATTTGCACTCCTTTCAAGACGATCACTGACTACATAAAACTTTAGGAATGGTCCAGTGGACCGTCAGTTTGTGTTACATTGGAAGGAATACTTCCCGTTGACATTTCATTCGCCAGTAGCAACTATGACTGAGGAATCGTCAAATTTCCGGCTAAAGATTTATAGTAATTTCTAAAAGGTTAGATGAATTCATATGGAACGTTTCTAATCTCCTTTATCATTTTCAAATATCCATTTCCTCTCCCTATTTCTCTATTCCACTCTGCATGCTTCTTCAATCTCTCCTTCCCGTCAATTAAGCCTATTCTCATAACTCCATTCCCCGCTTTTCTCGCATTCTACCTACAATGACGATCATCACAACCTTCTAACATCTAGCTATTGTTCACCTGCTCTGTCTCCCCATAATCTTTACCAGCAGCTTCCCATCCTCTCATACTACGCAAAGAACTTATTCCTTTTCTTTCTTTACGTCCATAAAACCTCAATCCCTCTCTACACCAACGAATCTAAACCCTGAGATATATTCTCGTCACTACTGGAACACACAAAAATAATACTTACCTGCTTTAAATGAATATGTCAACGAAATTTGATCTTCTCGAAAAAAAAGGATCGTAATGTTACTCCGACCAAGAAAAAATTAGACGTATTACATACATGCAGACGGAATAGAGGTTACAAGACTTCATACGGGTGAGGGTGGGAGGAGATGTCTTTTCATCCTGTTACGTGGGAAAAGGTGGGAGGAAAAAGAGATGAAACCACAATTAGTAGTCTTTTAAAAAGTATTTGAACGATATCACACTTTATAGCCATTTATTGACAACGCGAGACACGAAGTTAACGATCATTTATTTTCACCCCACGTCTGTATACATATTACAATGAAAGACAAGCAAAAAGCAAATAAAATCTGATTGTTGTCATTCAAACGTTTGCGAAGAACTTATTATAAACTAATTCTTGATCAAAGATATGATACTAACCACCACTATACCAGTCTTCAACCCAAAGGCTGGTTACATAATTGACGGCAGCATTAGCAACTTACAAAACTCTAAAGCTTAAGAAATTCTCGCCTCTTGCCCGAAAGAAAGGGGACAACTAATTTTCCAGAGCCACCTGGTCTAATCCCGGGTACTATTGAGAAAACTATAATGCTTGATTTTAGCCAGGGATATTTTTAAAAAATCATCCTGATTTGAACGCGCGATCCGACTGTCGCCTAATTGTCTCGATTATTTGCGACGAAACAGACAAAGGCTGCCATGACGCGTAATAGAAATAACCAATGTAATGCAAATTAGAGTGCAATAGCTTATGAGGAAAACATGAAGGGGCCACTAACATTACTAGATGTCATGCACCAAGCGTGCAAAAGTCTCGTGACAGTAAAAGCCATCAAATACTCATACTATGTTATCAATAAGGCATTTAAAGAAATATTATACATGCCATTTCATAAACCGCAAAAATAATGGACAACAAAAAATTAATTTAGGTTCCTTTTAATCAATGTTTAGTTAGGGTATAGATAGCAGCAGCTCAGACAATGTAGAAAAGGATACTGTTTCTTTATGAATATTGTTACAAGAGCGGATTAGTCTCTGAATTTTAATTAAATGAGAATGGATCATGAAAACCTTTAAACCTATTTTGGATTTAATTCATAACGGTTACTAATGAGCACGATATATACTCATAATAAAATGCTTCTGAACATTAAAGGTTTCAGATCAGTAACTTTCATTATTATGGCTCTTTGTAAAACTTAGTTTTAATTTCCGGGTCAGAATTGACTTAAAAGCACGAGAGACAGATAATAACGTACATATATATATATATATATATCTACTACATGTCAAGCTCGTTACTTAACGTTGGATCATGCTTCGACCCAAATACCGTGCCCTGCATAACCCCCTGAGCCATGCAGCCATATATTTACGCATGAGAGCATCCTACCAGATCTATCATCCAATCGACAGTGGATGTTTCAATGAATTCTGAGGTTATTATGCAGGGAGATTCATCTTAATGAGGTTGCGGCCCGTAGGAGTTTTCCGCCGCCCTACCACTCACCATTTTATTCATGCGCGCTCAAGGGCACGCTGCAGGTGAGGCTATGCGCGATCCGACGGCTGGCACGTGACGTACTCCGCTGCAGGCCAATGGTCGCTTGTTTTCCCATCAGTTCCGCGAGCCACGGAAAGTCGCGTGTCATCCGAATGGCAACCAAAGCCACGCCCACACGCTCAAGTGCCGTGGAGGCGGCTCACTTCACGACAGAGGGGGGTTGTTTGATCACCTAACACCCGCGTCCAGAACATTTGTAAACCCGCGTAGGCCACCTCCATATTTTAAGAAGGCTCTAGGCCTCTGAAAGAAAAAAAATAAAAGAACGAAAACAAATTGTCTCCTACGTCGTATTTTCTCTTCTCAGACGTCCTTCGTCACAAGCCAATTTGAGTGAGATTTTTCTGTAACCATAATAGAGACCATACTCCAATTATATTTTTAAATTTCTAGCTGTAAAATTTGTATTTTAAAATCCTAAGAATGAAGAAACTAAAATAGTAGTAATTATGACATAAAAAATTTGTTTTTAATGAAACTTCTCAGAAATTAACTAAATGTACAGATTAGAGATTTTAACTTTATATATTTGTTTCACACCGAACGCTGAATTTACCTTCCCAACCTAAGGGTATTTGAGATTTCATAAAAAATAACTACAGTTAGCATCTAATTTTTTTTAAATAAATGAGAAAACATACAAAATACACACCGCTACTTTTGTGTCGCTATCTGATGGTGGGATATTCCTCATTTATGTCTCTCGGGAGCGTCGAGTCTCGCCGCATCCCATGGAACACGGCTTATATTTATTTAGGAATATATCTTGAAAAGCAGCGAAATAAGCGACTGAAAATTTGTGTACAGCAGAAAGAAGAGATATTTTACATAACAATGATTCCAAATTCATTAAAATTTATGTGCAAAGTTACCTCATTCAAACTACCTCAATAAAACTCTACTGCAGAAAATGATTTTTTCGTGTTGGTTGGAAAAGCGATCGGCAACTGAGGTTGTTTACGCCATTCAGGTAAGTTGGTTGGTTGGTGAGGTGGGTAGGTTGGTAAGGGAAGGATTAGTTGGAAATTGAAGGAAGAATTGAGAGAAACCCGGCGTCGGTATTAGCGTGCACGTAAAGAAAGTCGCCATGGGGAACGTCCAGTACAGTGGACGGAGTCATACACTTGGAGTGCCACAACCCCCTTGCAGTATTACTCTTGATGTGTTCTCCACAGGTAATTTAGGTAATTATCGGGATTTCACTGAATAATTCCGGGACTTGAACCCGGGCCACACATTTCTTTTTATCTGACAAAAATATGATATTTTTTTGATACATCAACAAAATCCTATCATATCCAAAAACTTAATTTCACGATTTTAACATGAAATTACATGAAGAGTTAACAGTACAAATAGTAAAACAGGAAAAATAGTTCTCTTATGTTTTTAATATATTTCTTGTTCGCGAAAAAATAATCCTCCTTGACAGAAATCAATCAAATAAAAAAATATTCATATCTTCTTTTCATCCTCTTTTTGAGGCAGCCGCTTTATTCCCATACACGTCTTCATTTCACCACCCGTAATTATTGGCCTTACATATTCCACTCTTGGTCTTCCTCGGTATCTCTTCCCATTCATTTCTCATACATTACTGTTATCAAGAAGCTGTTATATCTCAGAATACGTCCAATCAGTAGCTCGTAGAATTTTCATTAATATCTTTTCTCTCCAACTCTTCATGATACTTCTCCATTCGTGATTCTCTCTGCACATAGGATCTTCATCATTTTCCATCACACCACATTTTCAAACACTCCAATCTTCTTTGTTCTGCTGCTGTTATTTTTAAAGCTACAGTCCATGTTTGATCTGATATATGAATGGCTATTTTTAGGATGTTAAATGGTATTAAAATTAGGATATTAAAATTACTGTCTCTAGCCCATATCAGTTTTTGAGTTGTAGCTAACTGATGCAAATGTTGAAGCGAAATTTAACTAATTAGGTAGAAATGGCGCAGCTATCGGTTCCTTGAGTACGAATACTTGCATTAAAAATGCGTCCAGTGACTTATCTGTTCTCCACCTACAAAATAACTTTTGCTTTGTTGAATATAATGGCAGTTTAACTTCCCATACGGAGGATTATTACTGCACTTGAAGTATCCTTCTGGTGACACCCAAGTAGAAATCGGGAGTTCGGTTAAAAAAATCTCCACCAAAGTCCAAATTCGAACTCGGAACCTCCGAATCGAAATCCTGTACCCAAGCCACCGTACCAAAACCAACAACGCATTTAGTCAGTGATAGCAGTACATATTAAACCATTTACAATTTATTTCGACGTGAGCAGTCCCGAAGGAACCTCCTACACCTCACGAGACCATTTGCTTCCCTCCTCTTTCCCACCTCCCTTCAGGGTCGCAAAAGTGGAAGTTGGGCACCACCCTCCATTCACCCTACTGCTCTTAAAATTGATTTCCCTTCCTCCCTCCGGGAGGTATGGTGGAAGCGTTTAAGGGGAGGGGCTGGGCTCAGAAGGGCCCCGTGCGGTCAGCAAAAATGCATGAGGATAGATTCCTTGAATGGGTGATTTCGACGGAGACGGAAAGGTATCCGAGGGAAGGGAAAAGGGATGGAATGCGTCTTGGGAAAGGACAAACGACTTCATTCAAGCGTAATCGAGAGGCTATGCCCCAACCCCACCTCACTCAAGATCCTTCGGGAGTGTGTACACCTGCCCGAGGAAAATACTTGTTGTTCAAGGATTCCGCGACCTTCCCACGTCCTCGATCGTCAACAATCTAAAGTCTCCCGGCCAAACGGTAAAAACCTTTAAAAAATACTTCGAAGTACTGCGAGACTGCATTAACAGAATCTAAGTAACTTTATTTTCCATACATATTTTTATTAGTTACGACCCGAACATAATAGCGTTCTTATCGTAGTGCATAATAAATAGCTTTCACAACCCTTTAAGCCGCAACACACCGAATGCTATGCTAAGCGCGCTACCAGCTTTCGCCACGTGTCTAAGATTTCGTCAATATCCCGTAAAGCGATTTCCCACTGTCCGCTCACACCAAATGAGAGCCATGCGAACCGATGCGAACTTTCCTCGCTCGGCCGGCGACTTCCTCTTCGCTTAGCTTCCATGGCGCATGCGCAGTACCTATTGAGGTAAAGTAACGCTTTCGTGCCGCCAGCCCAAATTAATTGTTAACCTACTTACAACAGAGGCATTTCAACCAAATTACGTACATTATCTCTGCAAGTATGCGCATTACAAAAAATCTTACATCATAGCAATTACGCTAATATTAACGGAATAGTCAAGTGTCAATCCTGAGAAGTGCGTTTTACGTTTTCCGCCATCTTGGCAAAAAGTGGAGTTTCCATTTATTCCCAACAGATGGCGCAGCATGTCGACTAACTTCCCTTCTACTCTATAACCAATGAAATCACCTGTAACTTGTAACCAAACTACCATAAACAAAATCCGAAATAAAATTGCAATTCAAATAAATAGTAGAAAAATCATAATAAAGTACAATATAACAATAGATAACCAAGGACGCCTATATAAATCAATATTTACATCGGAGTTCAGGACGACGAAAATACATAACCAAGTAACAATCAGTAACGGGGGACAATTAGAAGGAGAACATAAGAATAAGCAGGGATAAGTGGAGGAGCTAAGATCGGAAAGGCACGCAGGAAAGAAGTACAAAAGTCTGGGGATCAAAGCGGCAGGAAGCGGAGACTAGGCGGTAACAAGGTGAAGAAAGAGGAACCAGGAACTTTATAGAAAGGCCATGAAGGAATCGGGCAGGAGACCCAAAAGATGAACCAAAACGGCCCATAAATTAAGGATGGGCGATTACGAATTCGATTAATCGATTATTTTTGTCAATTAATCTAAAATTTGGAATCGATTAATGCAAACAGCCGATATCGATTGTATACCCGATTAATTTGAACGATTATCGATTATTTCGGAATATTGTGTCTGGTGAACTGTGATGGTTTCCGCGGCTCACATTCGTCTTCAGTTCGAAAATTCTACTGTGGCTGAACTCTACGCGACGACGCCATAGAGGTAGTAGAATGTAGAATGCGCATGACGTAACTCTACACGGCACCACCTTTTACTGGCCACTCACGTATCATGTGTCAGATGTCGCTTCGCCAGGCATAGTCATGCGTTATTTACGCATTTTATTTTTATAATAAATAAAAAAATCAGTCAATAAAAATACTAACGAGGAGTATGTTCCTGGAACCCTCAATATATTTTTATTAAATAAGGATATTGTTAACTTCCTTTCACCACAGTGTCAATGCAAGTGATGCTATGAAACGCATTCAGTACTTTCAAGGGAAGACAGAGGGTACCGTCCTACACTAACCTAGTCCAACGCTAGCCGGTGGTCCTCAACCTACGAGATGCGTTCTTGATTCGTAGGGCTGTCGCCGGTAGTAGCCGAGGTGCTGCTCGACTATGGGAACGTGACGATGCTGAGCGGTGTGGAGCTGAACACCATCCGTGTCTTCATATCCGTGCTGAAACCATTTGCTAAAGTGACTACGGAAATGTGCGCGGATAAAGTTACTACAGTCAGCAAGGTCATTCTCCTCGTGGAATTGCTTAAGCAGGTGAAGTTAACGCGATCATTGATTCCTCTCTTGATATGCTATGTTATTTCATTTCTCTGACATTTACTTCGGTTTTCAATTTCGGAGCATACATTTGATACAGCTTCCGCAAGGAGACAGGCTAGCGGAACAGGTGAGGAAGCTCGTTCTGTCGGAGCTGGACCGTCGCGTCGGTTGGATCCTATTGAGTCCAGAAAGCACTATGCAATCGCCACGATGCTGGACCCACGGTTCAAAAAACTGCGCTTGAAGAGCCCGATCGCTGTAGCCAATGCCATGAGCACCGTCATCGCTGTGATAGCTGAGATGTTTCACGAGGAGGATCAGAGGAACGTCCTGTATATGTTTTCACACGCTGAGCGTGATGTAGCACCATCAGGGGGGTTATTTTGTAATCTCACTTAAGTGAGAATACGCCATAAAATGTGGAAAATTACGTAATTTTTCGTAGTTCAACCCCGCAACCCAGGCGGCGTGGCGTGGCCATCTTCGGCTCTCAAGTGGTGAACTGCCGGTCTATTTATTTGATTCATCCGCTCTTTCAACTCTTGATCCGTATCTTTCGACTCTTGATCCGTTTCATTTGGCTCCGCATTTCTTTAGATCCATCTCATCTGTCATTAGGAACGTGAACTGGAGGCACCATCAGACCTTGGCCGATCATTAAGAGAGCGAAACGGATCTCCTGCCTGAATCAATGAAAACGGCAGCCAGGAAGTACCTGCCAAGAGTAGCAACATCAGTTCCATTAGAGAGACTCTTTTCCGAGATGGGACTAATTCAATCTGATCTGAGAAGTCACCTTGTCAGTACCCACTAATAAAAATTGCATTTTTTTGCTTCAGTTCCTATAAACATTTGGCAATCGTCCAAAATTTTAATTAAGCTAAGGAATTTTTCCCAACTCTGTTCCCTGACACGCCTCCTAGAAGTTTATCTAGATTTTGCAATTTGTACTCATGATAACATTAATCTTATACCATTTAAAAGATATTTTACTTTACTTATGGAGGGACCATAACCTCACAAGCTATGTTTTGTATGTTGTCATAATCGAATCGATTAATAGATGTATCGATTAATAAAATCAATTAATCGTGCGCGATTAATCGGCTGCTTGCAATTAATCGATTAAAAAAATATCTATTATTTTATGATAATCACCCATCCCTACCATAAATCTGACGATAAGGAGGGAGAGAGAACGCAAGCCCGTAGCCGTAGGAGTGAGAAACAGAATTCCCAACGAACGATAAGTGTAGCCATTAAGGACAGAAAAGGAAAGAAAGAAGGAAAGAAATATAATAACCTCCAAAACTAAAATTGTTTTATCTGAAAAGTAACTTAAATGCAACGATATTGGAGCAGATAGATTAATATTGTAAATTGGGCCTAATATATCATTTACAAAGCTCTGAATATTGTTGTTGCCCATACAAAGGTTTTACATTTCTCATTAAAAAAGGTGTTATGCTATTTCAATGTCTGAACGAAGTGTTTTTATTTATGTGTTTGTGTAATAATAACCATTAATCCCTTCAACAAGGAGGTAAGCTTTTCATGTTTTGTGTAATAGCGAAGGTTTTTGAATTTTACTGGAATAAGAAAGAAAAATGTGACTGGGAGTAGGTTAAAAACTATGTCCCAGGCTTTTACCAGAATCCAGATTTAGATACTAATAGTATTAAATAATTTCGCGCTGCATGATAGTGGTTGCACTTTTGGCCTCGGATCAAAGGCTCTCGGGTTCAAATCCTGATGAAGTCTTCTAGAACGCTCTCACCTTGAGTTGGCGTGCTCTAGAAGCGGTCCAAGCGGTATAATCTACTCCTTGGTATAGTTCTCATGAATGCAGACCTTCATAGGAAACTGCGGGTGCTACATGACAAAGGAACTTGCATGAAGTGCAAATTCCATACACACGTTTGAGCACAGTTTATTAAATGCGGGCTCCACCTAAACTTATTTAACAAAATTTGATCATGATATGAGGTTTCAATTTATTTTTTTTACATAAAAACGTCAGCATCCGTGATCGTTGAGATTTTTAAGATCTACCATACCAAGGAAGTTTGGCTTTATTTTAGCTTAACGGCACCCAATCAGCCAAGCTATTCTCTCATGAACACAAAGAGCGCATAGAAATTTATAGGATCCAGGATAATATATCACGCAGGTTTGGGTTCTCCTCCGGACTGGTTCCCATTTCTCTGTTATGATAGATGATGACAACCAGAAACCGACTCCTTTGCCCTCCAAACAAATAAAAGTTGATACCCCGCATTTGCTGCATGATACTAACCCAATCGGGACTAACCTAAACATGAATGTGGCCCAGAAGAGCAATAAAAATTATCGAAACGGTGGAAAACAATTTTTTACGGCTTTATCTATCAATGTAAATTCAACTCATGGCATAAAAGCGGATAAAAGCTGAATATTGGAGCACTTAAGAAAGTTTGTAAGTAAGGCTTCAGCGGACTAACTTCGAAAATTAATGTTTCTCATAGTTTTTCCGCATTGGTCCATCGCGTGAGATATCAGTTTCGCAGGCATTACTAATGGCTTCAAAAAATAAGAACTTCGAGATTTTTATCCTCGAACTGGTTTTATTATCTCTCTGGGTATATGATGGCAGAGGAAGAAAAAACAGTTGCTGACGGAAATCCAAGCTATCGAAAGAATGTTTGGGAAGGCAAGAATACATAATTGGAAGTCCAAAGAGAGGGGCAAATAAAGTCTATCATTGTAACTGTAACAAAACAAACTATATTCGGGCTCTTCACCTCGTTGCGGGACAAAAGATATAAAGTTAGCAGGCTTTTTTTATTGACATGCAGGTCTGTTAAGTTTCCAGGATTGAGCTGGATATAAATAAAAGAGAAGGAGGCAGTGTTCGATTGGCGAAGGGAAAATAAGGCATACAAATCCATATGGAGACATCTCAACGGGAAGATTATTGGACATTGACGGATGAGTGCAAGTACTCTCAAGAAACAGACGTAATGGCTAACGTAAGCAAAAAACAAGAAGGAAGAGAATCGTTGTCTTAGACAGCAATCTAATCTAACAGACTCTTACACGTGCCGTACCCTATCTACATCTAGTATTTCTTTCTTCATCTCAGCGTAAGTCCTACCTCTCTTCATCCCGTCCATAGAACCTATTCTCTTTCTTCCCCTTCCCCGCTTGCCCAACATCCTTCTATCCCTCTATCACGGCCTTCAGCAAACCATCGCCCCTCATTACCGCTTCCAGACACCTACCATGCCTTCCCCTAAACATTCTAAATTCTCACCCCGCAGAATCGAACTGCCGGCATCAGCCAAGTTTATTTCGAACTTGCGATATCATCTTTTGCCGTAGCAGCTTCGAGTATGCTGCGCAAAATACCTTTATAATGGTGCATTTCCCTCCTGAAATTTTCCGTTAATCACTTCGAATCCTTGCGCAGGCGTGCACACCGAAATAATGTCCATTTAACTCTTCTGTAATAAAGAACAACAAAATTTCCCAGGGCTTTTTTTGGAAATTACTCCATATTTTGGGGAACGATGGTACCCTCTTTATGTCATTTGGTATACACGTCACGCTACGTACTCGCATCCCACGTCCATTGGTCAAACATTCCTTCCCTACTCACCTGGCGCAAATTACCTCAGCTGTCGGTTGCCTCCCCAAATATTTAATTATTTATTTTGTAATGCAAATATGACCACAACGGCATATAACGTTAACCTTGCGAAGTATAACTACAGTTTCATTAAAATGCATTTATTTTACGTACACTCTTACCTAGTGAGGAAAATAAATATGAATATCTGACTGCCTGGTTAGGGATTATCAGAAAATTTAACGATGATTAAAGCAATCAGGAGGATGACAACGAGCCATACAAAGGTTTAACCTGTTACAACGAAATTTCCGTCGTAATAAACTACAGTAAGATGTGAATTAGAGTTCAAATCAGTTTCAGAAAAAAAAAGAAATTTCGACCTAGCCTCGCAGTGGGTAAAATATGATTTTTTTATACTTTAACACTTCATAAATTATCATAATATTTAATTTTGTTCACAAAATGCCGTTGTCGTAAATAAATAATGTAGTTAATATCGTATTCGTAAAATTAATCGCGTGTAAGGTATATAACCATAACGTAAATGCAGGCTGCTATAAAACCTTTGCAAATAACTATTTATTCCTCACAGATTTTCCTCATTTTAACACATGTCATCAGACACCTTAACACTGAGCCACTGTTTTAAGTAATTGAAGCAAAACTTTTTGGATCTCCTCTAGCATTGTATACATTTGAATTACGTCAAAAAGTTGAACATAAAGTCGAACGCGAGTGGTAATTTTTATGAGGTCTTCGATTTTTGGCGATAAATATGAATGATACGGAGACTGAGAAGCAAAGAATAAGGTGGAGAAGATTACCCTCATCTCAACAGATTGCTACGTAGAAGATACATGGATTGCGCTGTCCACTCATATTGTTGCATTGCGTTGTTCTTTCAATATTAATGAGGAGAATCAGTGCTTTTTGAGCTGCTGACCCGAACTTCCGTCCAACTTTTTAAGTGAGGAAGTTTTATTCTCAGATGTTTTCGAGAAGATTTTTCCTAGCAAAGAAAAGTTCGTGAAATATGAAAAAAGCGTATTTTCAATACCGACGATTTAAGGGTTCATTTTTTTTAAAGATTCCCCACACACTCTCCGTTAAATACAAATTTCCATTTTTTAAATGACGTTCAATATCAGTTATTATTCGGTTTTTAATTTCGGAGGAGGTTTCCATCAGAAAGAAAGGGTAAGAAAAAGGCAAGGAAAGGGTAGGTGATATAATAAGGAATTCACCTACAAATAATTAAAACATTTTTAGAAAACAGACATTGATGTAATAGGTTGCTTCAAGAAACTAAATATTGGGTAAAATACAAAATTGTGCATTAAGAAGCTTGCAACATTTCCATGGGATTTTCACAGTTCATCAGAGAGCAAAGTCATCTCATTAAAATTATTCCCAGCAGCGACTTGTGTCTTCAAGAGAGTGAATCCAAAAGCTATAATCCGACTCCTCAAATTTAGCCCCTCCCTTACAATACTTCCGATTCCTATCAGGAATGCCAAGGAACTTGAATAGTTGGCGCGCAAAATAAAAAGGGGTCCTATTGCAATTTACAAAATAGTTCTCATATTCCGTTAAGATGAGGATTTTTTCAAATGTAGCTGGAAATGCAAACGTAAAACTAGAACATTTCCAGATTGCAGACAGCCAGGCAATAAGAGCGGTAGCCTTAAATTGAAATGAATTCGAAATATATGAAAACCTAGCGAAGCGGACGGCTTAGGAGCTTCCTTCTCTCATATAATACGAATATTTTACTTTACCCCATCCTACTACCTCAAAAGAGACTGGAATACGCAATTCCGTACTTTGAGCGTAAGGTTCACATATTTCGACCGATCGCTACCAAAGTACAGAAGAGTAATGGAAACTAGGTCAAGGTGTGCCCAAATGATTTTAATTAACATAGCAAGCATATAGCTACCAGTTTACTAGTCACCATCCAGTGTTATTTTTATATCCGTAAAATTTTCCTTTATGGAATCTATGAGGATAAACTCTGTTACAGTAAGTTATTTCTTTGCTTCTAAGAATTATTGTCATAGGTGAGCCAACGGTTTAGGAAAATTTACATGGAAATAGGAATACCGATACTAATCTCTTACAGCCGCCAATCCTCGATTGACACGATTTCCTTCTTGAGCTCGGCATGCGCCTCACCTTTCTTCATCACATCTATTAAATTCTTTCTTCCTCTTCCGCTATACCCATCACCCTCCCCTTCATCACGGCCTTCTACACACTTTCTCCCCTCATTACCCTTTCCAACTACCTGATCCACCTCTGTCTTATCTCCCGCAGAAGTTTTCTTCCCTAATCACCATGCCGAGCACTTCCTCTTATGTCTTTCTCTCTAACAATCGCACTTTCTCCAGTCTCCTCCGCACGCAAATCTCAAACGCCTCCAACCTTTTCTCATCCTATTTCCTCTGATTCTAGGTTTACTCGCCGCACAATAGTACACTCCATATTAAACTCTTCGCCACTCTTCTTTCGTCAGTCACTACACCCGCCCTAGTGGGCCGAATACCGTAGTTGCCGGGATTTGATACTCTTATTGCTGACTTCCATGTTAAGGGAAACATATAGTTGGGTCATGGTTGGGCTTCCATTGCCGTTCCCAACGGTGTTTTTACGTGATGCCATCACGTGGTCTACCTTTCGTCTGGCTCCTGCCGTCCAACCTATCTGGAATGGGTGCTTCTTCTTTTGGTTTTGAAAATCACTAGCACTCAAGCCATTGCAAGGAAATTTCCATCATTGAACGACTTATCGATTTTATCGATATTTATTTCAATCGATTTCGTTATAGGCTTCGCTTTTTAGTTTCGTTGCGTGCTGCATTAGCTGAAAATTGCGTTTTCAGCTCTAAAATAAATTATTTTTTCATATTTGAGCATTAAAAATTTCCTTTGAAACATTTATTTGCCTAATTTAAGTTTAAAAAAAGACTTGGAATTAGTAATGGTGTATCGTAATGCATGTCATTCTCTGAAAGAGACCGGATGATTGATCAAATATGAGTAAGTTAATTCCACCAGTTAGCTACCGAAATGTGGGATAATTAGTATTTTTCTCGTTGCTTAAGCTTTATTAAAATGTAACTCTCTGACGATTAATTGATTAGGGCCAAAGACGTCCTCCATACTCAGAACTTTGTGCCATTCAGGCTGATGGGAAAATGTTTATATTTCATCCGGGTGAGTTTCGTTCCAGTCTACCCGTATGAAGTTAGAACTAGCGTGGTTAAATTTAACTGGATCGAATTGTAAACGCACTCCCAGATAGAAACAAAGCAAAATACTTAATCAATCCAATGAGAATGTAATGTCCGATATGGTTGACCGAGTGGGGTGGTGCCGACAATTTAAAGAAAAATGCGCACGCATAAATATTGAGAATTATAGTTTGTATTCCCTAAAATATAGAGCTTCAAATTTTTCCCCCTTCTATATAGCGGTTAAATTAATATTCGTTCCGAATCTTTTGATTTCCTTGATATCTGAGATATTACTCATTGAACAGCAATTTGGAAGGAGTTCTTGGTTTCTATACATCATGTTCAATCCACAGCTGAATTTCAAGGGATGCCCTCCTCTAGTTACAAATAAAAGTAATGATCTTTTTCAGGTACTGTACACAGCTGTCATTTATAATTTACTCGATATAGTTGTCTTGGTAGAAGAAAGCGTGGATATAACATTTTTATATTTATTTAATGAGAGGGAGTAGGAGGCACAAGAAGAATAACTTTGACTTTGATTATGACTTGCAGCAGAGAGGGGAAAAATGGGCGAAATAGGAACTCAGCGGGCAAATAGATATCCTTGGGTAGGTGCACTTAAAATAGCCAGAATATAGGAAGTTGACGTGTGCATAGAAGCTAGGTACCAATCAATTGGTAGAATACCAAATAATGATTAACACTGCGGAAACCTCAGCAAAGACTACTGGTGTACGAGCGCACCGCATGCACTGCATCGAAATAAAATCGTGGGCGAGATCAGGGATGGAATTCTGTGTGCGCCGCGATTATCTTCCGAGTTCTTCCACTGTCTGGTCCCCGCTGCCTCCGCATACAAAGCCATCACCCGGAAGGTGTAATACAATCGGGGAAGCAGTCCCGCAGCTTAACTCAACCGAGTATCCAAATTTAAAGGGAGAAGCACACACCTGTGTCTTTGAACGAATGAAAATAAGCGACGGCTTCCACCAAGTTGACTCCTATTCCTTCGAATCCGGTGGATGATACTCTGCAGCGGGCGTCGACGTTGGGGATACCCCGGAATATAATGAGGAAATTCCGAGGCTTTTCGGCATAAATAAAAACAGCTCTCTTAAGAGAAATACGAAGCAATCCTTTAGACAATATCCACATGGAAGCTCACTTCAGGCTTTTTACTCGCCTTATCGTGCTTTTAAAATCCCATCAGCTTTAATTTCTCCTTAATAAATCTGCTGAGAGAGCATAAATAATATATATTCCATATCGAGGGATTACAATTCCACGAAATGCCAATGTCTTTCAAAGGTTATTTCTACTTTTACTTGGAACGTCAAATGATTCGGTGCGGTGCCTATGGCTGGCGGTGATGCAATGAAATTATGTATGCCAAATATTTCTTGAAAACTAAGAAAATATGTAAGATATCCAAACGGGTCGTATACCATTCGAGAGAAGAAGGTTAAAAGAGGAAAATGACAAGAAATTTGAAACTGGTGACGTAATCGTAAAAACTAAGACGATCTCCAACTATAGGTATAACATCACGTATCCCCGACAGAGTTAAATTAGTGTAGATCAGCGTAAAATAGTGAAAGGAGTTCGTGAGCTGGTTCCTTTTCAAGTATTAAAATTTGTATGATGGATAAAACTAAACAACAATGTGAATTCATAGTATAAATGAAAAACTTAAAATTTGTGGTTCCACAATGATAATTTTATTTGCACGACCCGGGTTTCGACGTACTATAACGTCATCTTCAGGTAAATGACGTCATCTGAAGAGGACGTTTTAGTACGACGAAACCCGGGTTGTGCAAATAAAATTATCATTGTGGAACCACAAAGAATAAGTTTTTCATTTATACAATGAACAAGTTCCACCAAGTAACGCCTGAAACTACCAGTTACATCAAGATGAATTCACAAAGATGAGAGCTTTTGAGTGGTAAAATATTAACAAATTGGTGCCTTTCAAGGAACATGTCTAAAGACCTCCAAAATAAGAAAGGAGATGTCTACAAAATGGGGTTACAGGATTAATCACCACTGAGTTCTTAATCTAATAAGCCAGGATTGTCATCCTTAGAGCGTTCCAGCAAATTTCGGGAGCGACAGAAACTCAAAACGGCAGCTGAGTCAGCTCCGGCAAGTGTGCAAGCAATAAAAGCTGAAAGGTGGTTCTTTCATTTATTCACTTCAACTCGTGCACATCTCGGAGTCAAAAGAAGACGCTTCACGTAATTAACACCTACGTTAGACTTGGGAATGGAATCTGTTAATTTTTGTGGCTCAATAGTGGCCAGTAACTGACTGCTGTAGACGAATGTGCGAAAATCACAATGGATATACATCGTTCTGGCCCAGGGCTGGGATACGAGCCCCGATCCCACGAATTAGCTTGAACGAGTGCTTGAACCATTTATTTAATGCGATTTATTCGTGACATTGCATGCATGATACCTCATATGAATTAACATGCATGGTATCTCATATGAGTTTCTGTAAAAGAGGAAACCTGAGTAGCTTAATTTGTTGAAGCACTTAGAGCACATCATGGGTTCGAATACCAGTGCTGGTGTTGAGTATGCTGGCTTCTGCAGCAAATAACTGCGAATGAGTACGCATAAATTTCCACTATAAAAAACCATTTGGTCTGGAAATCAAACCAATGACCTAAGGCTTTCAGAACCATTACTTAGGCCACAACGCTACCCAAATCCTTTTGGTAAGTTCAGTAGGATTTAAGGTATCTCGATGTTCTGAAGTCCAAAGGTCCGTGGTTCGACCTCCGGTTCAGGTGGTTTTTTCTAGTCCTGGTTTGCGATTTTTTAAAAGTGAATTTAGCACATTTACGTGTATTCGAAACGGATGACCTCCTATTACTGTCATGGCTAGTCCAGTGGATATATTGCGATTTCACTACTGCACCTTAAGAAATGACAGCTTATGTTAATAAACCACCGGATTAAAACGTTTTAAATGACTATGATGAGCTAATCAATCCATGAGACGCGGTTCATCTTAACGACTGATTGATGAAATGGGTTACTTTGACGATTGATAATTATTTTGGGATAATCGTGATTGGAGTTGGCCACAGCTGTCGCAGGTCGAACCTTATTTCATCCCTATTGATCATTTCACTCCCCATTTGTAATTAGAATTGGTGTCCATCGCAGTTCTTCTTCATACTACCCGGTGGGTGTAAATCTGAAATATACCGCGAAGTGCAGCATCACAAATAGAGTTGAATATAACCTTAGTGAAGAATATTCTCTAAAAAGAAGCAGCAACCTCCAGTTAATATCATTGGCAGTTGGTACAATCAATATTAAATTGTTTCATTTCATTCCATCTAACCTTGTATGAAATGTAAAATCACATATGTGTAACAAGGGTTTCATTCAATAGGATATTGAGAATCATTCATCACCATCATAGTCTCTTTATATCTCATTATCTACATAAATAACTACAGTATTTTCGAATAAATTACTAAAACTACAGAAATATAATTTTCTTTGAATCATAAACAGAATTGTTATTCTAAACTTTTGCTTTGTTTACGCTACAGTGAACTATTACAAAAACACAAACATGGGAATTCTGGTCTTGAAACTTGGTCAAGTCAAATGGTGTATTCATACTTTCACCTATTCTTACACATTATACTATTAACTTGCACCGGTAGGGGTTACTGCAAGGGGGAATGCTATTTTTCAAGTTTATTAAACGTAATTAAAAATGACAAATGCTAATATAGTTTCCAACGAATCTGAAGAGCATTGGCGTTGAGGTACAGGTATCCTAAGACAAAATTTAATTCAGCATTTTTCTAATTTTGGCGTCCGGAGACAACTGCTCTCCAATATCCCTATCCTCGCTAGGTCACCCATTCCGTCCGGCAGATAAATGCAACAGTATGAGAGCAGGCATGTCCCCACCCCGTGAGAATTGATAAATGCATCCATAAATTCAAGTAAACAAAATATGTATATATTTCTGCTTACTCCCCACAAGGTATGACTTCGGTGGCCGATCATTCATTACTATTCCGATTTTCACTCAGCTACTAAGCCGCTACTAAGACACTTATAGAGATGGACACATCAGAAGGAACGTCAAATACGAATTACTCATCATCTTCTGTCTAAAGCAGTCGTGCTGACGTTGGTTTCTCTTAATCTCTCTTCCACCTACAAAATCCCAATTATTTGAGGTTGATAACTACTAATTAATTATGCACCAGTCTACAGTATTATTAAATATTTCAAACAACTACGCACCTCTACCAGGGAGAACGTTCAGAGACCTGAAATGCGGGGAAATTAGATAAATATTGGTGGAACGTGTGAAAAATTATCCCGAGCGGGCATATAACTGGAGCAATAACTGGACAACTGTCTCCTTTATTTTAGAGGAATCCTTAGGAATTCTTAAAAATGTATAGCCAAAAATAGAAACCCTTGAAACCAAATATAAATGCTGGGCTACAATATTTTCGGCATTTAAATACTCCAGCTGAAAGATTAGTATGCAAGACATAAGATCACCTGATAACCATTGCGAAAATTAAAATTTCACATTTCCTTCGCATAAAAACTGATGTTGTTTAAAAATAAATCAAAATTACAGCTTCTTTTTTATGGATTTCAGATATTTAGAAATTAATATTACGTGAGTGGTTAAAAAATTTCTGGGCCTTCAAAGAAAAGGAATAACGAATAAGGGAATCTCGATAGCTCCGATAAAAACGATCCACTGTGAATCCCATTCCCAGAAGACCACTCTTATCGCAACATAAAACGCAAATAGACTTAAAAGCTTTAGCGCGAAAAAAGGCCCAGTAAGATAAGTAAATAAGTCGTGGATCACAAACAAAATTATCACCCGCTTCGATGGGGAACGGAGGGAAAGGACTCAGATTGACACGAACCACGATAGAATTTACCGTTCGCTAGCAGCAGCCGCCGCCGCAATCCATTCATCACCTGTCAATCACGATTGACTCATTCAAGTGAAAATCGATCGAGAGCGCTCAGTGAAATAACCGACTTTGCATATCGCCGAAGCACTCCACTCCTAATGGTGAAACAACGTCATCGTCATCAGCGAGCCTATGTGGAGATAAACTTAAAAAAATACTAAGGGATGCATCGAGAGAGAAATTCTTGTTTTCTAAATACAACGCTTACTGTTGATTTTTCATACTTTATGACGCTAAAGAAGTGTTTAATAGCACGTGAAAATACGTCATCAAAATCAGCAAGTCTACACAAACAAACTTGAAATATTTCTGGGGAATAGCGTGGTGATAGGAATTCTTTTGCTTCAATTTTAACGCATGAGGATATTTTTTCATATCTTAAATCGATTCAGAAGAGTTATTTTCTTAATAATCAAGTGAATTACCTGATGGATTTATATCAAATCTCCTACAAGAATGACAGCCAATAACAAGGCTTTCATAAAATGTAATTAAATCTTAAAGCAAATTTAACACGAATGTCGAGGTATTCACTTAAGGGTGCACGATTGGATACGTTATAACAGAAGAGATGATCACTGTGATCATGTGAGATTCTGTGAAACTGTTAGCTGCGTCATCAAACAAGCAGATATTATTTACTAATAAACCGTAAATTTCATTCCTACTATAAGCAGACATATTTACAAACAAGAGCTTTGTGATTTAAGGTTTTCCAATTAGTGATAACATCAACGACAAACCCATCGCACCTTTGAATGAAAACACTTCACCTGACCTACTCTTCATTCGACCGCTATCTCTATTTTATCTCGGCTCCGAAAGTGCTGGCGTCGAAAAATAGAAGTCGGAAAGAGAAGCCCCCAAATTCGGAACCCTTTTGTCTCACAATCGCTCTTGACGACCCGACAAAACAGCCGAGAATGCACAAAATTAAATCGATATATCTTCACTCGGATGATATATCGATTTAATATCGACGATACCGCGCTAGATGAGAGCTCCTCAGTTCGCCCTTCTCCTCAGTTCGCTTCCGAGGCCTTTCGTCGTCCCCTTTTTCTCAAACCTGCTCACGACTCGATACCTCGTCGATGTCCTCTTTCTTCTCTCCCAGTCTTTGTTGGCTCAGGCGGTTCAGACACGCCCCCCCCCCTCCCCCGCCGCGGGCGGGGGAGGGAGAGGAGTGGGGGGGCAGCACATCCTCGTCGCCGCATCTTCGCCCTCTTCCTCCTCCCCATATTCCCACCCACCCACCCCTGCTCCCTCGTGCACACTCGGTATCATTTCGGGATGCCTGCGACGTGAAGTACATTTTTCCGTATAGGGGTCCACGGGCGGGGGGGGGGAGGCAGGGGGGGAGAGAGGGGGATTTGGAGGAGAGCGGACGATTTCATTTCGACTCCCAGAAGAAAATCCCAACCTCTCCTATCCACCCTGACTCCCTAACCACAGAAATGGGAAAAAAAATAAATATTAAAACATAAATGTTTATTTATTTTTTCTAAAGGAGGGAAAAATAAGAAATCATTTTACTAAATATCTTTGAAGAGAAAGATAATTTTATTTGAAATTCAAAGAGCATTCAAGGTTGTCATTAAAAGTACCCGTTCACTCACCTCGTTTCCTGAGCTCTAGGGAACTTGCTTTAATAGAGTGGTTCAACTCTTCTAATGCAGTTTCGTCACACATTTCACCGGTGACAAGATCATCTTGGTGAATTGCAATGCTAGTGCAAGTCCATCCTCCCCTTTACCATGGCCTTCGGCATCACCTCGCTCTTTAACACCAGATACACTCACTCTTGACTCCTAATATCCTTCAGCAACTCCCTCTACACACCCACCATGCCGAGCACTTATTTTTTCGTCTTCCTTACAATTTCCCCCTAAATATCCTCCTCCATTTCCATCTGCCAATTACGGAAACTATGTTGGTTGCTTACATTAATGGGTGGCGACAGTCGAATATGGAAAACAACAGCCTGCGTTCGCTAGGAGGACAAATGCAGCGCTACTCCTATTCGGCTATTCACACCTGCACAATCTGTCTTGCTGTGACCAAAGGACTTGTCCAAGCTGCGAATGGATACGCATGGTGTAATTTATTTGCTCGGCTTGCCCCTTGGAGAATAGCTATTGATAACCGAGGATAGTAGTCTATTTCAGTCCGAGTCCTCTGGATGGCAATCTCAACACCACTCCTACAAATCTCTCAACACCTGAGTAGTGTTTAAATGGAAATACGGAGGGCTCTTAATCTTGTTAATGGAAAGAACCGCGTCGTGGTGGTCAACGTTCATCACCGCAAATGGAAATCACTCATTGGACTTCTAAATAATCGAAGTAATAAACGTGCAAAAAATGATATCCGACTTTTAATTCAATTAAGAAAAATTTATGTCAGCCGAATGTAAAAGTTTTTTCTCAAACGCTGTAAGCATTAAAAACGTTACGGTTTTTTTTTCAGGTGTCCATTTATACTCAACCCACTCCCGGTCAACGTCCTCGATTACAGCCTCGCTTTCTCTCCCTCAGTCCCCTTCGGAAAGAAACTCATCTCCGATCGTCTTGTCTTGAGCCATTCACCGAGTTTTCGTCTCCGCATCAGGATAGCATGACTTTTTCTCCTCTCCTCTTCCACACTATCTTTCTCTCTCATTTTCTCGGTACCTGAGTATCGATTCACCCTCTCAACAATTTTTAAATTCGCCAAGTTCGGATCTGGATCACCAAAGCCCCGCAAAAATCTAAATGGGAAAAAATATATTATTCGATAGAGCTTGGATAGAGATTTTTTTCCTTTCAAGCCGCACCGTAGTGCGGGGGAGAAAATTCCGAAGCCAGAACTCTTCCTCAACCTCAACTATTCCTTGGAAGTGGTTCGATGAACCATTCAACTCCTGAGCCTCTGAGGGGAGTTGTATTTTCTGATTCCAGTTTAATCCGAAGATATAAAGGTGTAAAAGGGGGACTGAGGATGAAAACTCGTTCACGGTCGGATGAATATTTTGCGTTCAAATTGAAAGAGAAACGTCTATTGCACAATGAAACTGTTCTAAGTTCATCAGGGGTGAGTACCCAAGGCAAGAATTTAAATTTACAATAATAATAAGATAGCTGGGTTATGCTTGAACAAATTAGCACGTTCTTTGAATGAAAAAATAAAATGTAAATAAAACCACACACGTAGAAAGGATTTTTGTGGTAATATCTAAACTATTGACAGGTCAAACTTAGATTGTATAGCCGTGAATGCCTTTTAAAAAAATTTCTATCAATTTATGTAACATTCTTATTAGCAAAATTCCACATTCTGGAAATGATCACTCAAAATACATTTAAATCTACTAGTTAGTATAGGTTGGAAGGCTATGAAAGTAACATTCATAAGCATTTGCTCATCTGTGAAATTTCTATGCTGAAATCAACACCGAAGTATTCATGATGGTCTACTCGAGCTGCTGTATATGAAATGACATTGGAGTGGGGGATATAGGGACAGTGGAGATAAAAAGATGGTGATTGAGAGTCGGCGTTGACGATTGGGCATGCCTTAAAATATTTTTCACTCCTTTAAAATTGTGAGCATAAAAGTTAAAACGAAATATGTCGACGCTATGTGTCTGGGTCGATGAAAGTAATCTCATTTTAAAAGTGGGGTGTTTCGCTGCACATGCGCGGCAAAAGTCCTCTTGCACAAAGCCCGACTCCAAATCTAAAGTTACCTGCACGAAATTTATTGAAGTGAGCCTTCGACTCTATCATGCACACTGCATTGTTTCGGAGTTCGTGTTCATGTTTACATTTTCATTTGTCCGCCACTCTGATATTTCCCTCTCCCACTGATGCTCTCACCACGCCCATTTCCTTTCGCAGCGTCTGCATGGGGTCTGCGCCTGACCAAGGTGACCATCCCGACTTACCGCTTGCGCGGCGAAATGGCCCTGCTGGAGTGCGTCTACGAGCTGGAAGGTGACCGGCTCTATAGCGTCAAGTGGTACAAGGATAATGAAGAGTTCTACAGATACGTGCCGAAGGCGACTCCACCTCAGCACTCCTACAAGGTGGAAGGGATCAGAGTAGACGTGAGTAGACTCACGTAGAGATTCTATTCCATTTGAAAAAAGGAAATTACGTTTAATGTCTTACACAACGGTACGGGATTTATCGGAGGTACCTACAGATGGCGGATTGAACTATAGAAACTAAAATTTTTAAACGAATTATGCATTCTACAATCAAAGAATTTTTATGATAAAAAGTTTTGGGTCAATTATTTAAACCTAGATTTTGGATTAATTATTTAAAGCTGGATCATCTTGCTATTATTATTTAAAATAATTGAGTATGCCGTCATCATACTCGTACACAAATCAAATGAGTAATTAAAATTTGTTTGACTGCAAATTATTTTTCTGTGAATAAATTTGAAAAAAACTGCTAACTTTAACCGAATTAGAAATAACAGAGACTCATAAAATCTAATAATAGAATTGAGCAGCAATACTGCCAGAAAATCAATTCGCAGAAGCAGCCTCTCTGTTTTCATATAACGTTAAAGAAACTGCTGTGAGCTATCAGCATTTTAGATCACAGGTACTTTGATTTATTTAACAATGTATTTTTTTCTCCACTCTAATTCAACATAATAAACACATTCGCACGCTGTTTCGATCGCTGAATCGAATTTCCTGACACAGCACCACCTGTCGGACAGCATACAGATATTCCTCCGCAGCGTGACCCTGAAGTCGAGTGGCATCTACCGGTGCGAGGTGTCCGCTGAGGCCCCGTCCTTCGCATCGGTGAGCGGCGAGGGCCGCATGGAAGTCGTATGTGAGTACACGGGAAGACGGGAACCTTTCCCAAGTGAAAAGCATTTCACTTTATAAAACGCTTGGCAGGCCTTTGTGGCAGAGGAATTAAACCCTCCCAAGTTACCAAGGAATTCAAGTGCTGGAATAACTTTAATAGGTGGTATGTTTCACCACCTAAGGCAAGAGGGTGTACACGAGGTCCTATTGAATTGTATATCGCGCACAAATGTTAGATAAAATGAAGCTGTCAACTTAACTACCAGACAGATTATATGGATTGATATTCCACTCCACATCAATGTCATCTAGTGAATTAAATCGTAACATTCAATGTATACCGATGATTTATTTTAAAATAAGTTTTTATTGCTCGGTATATTTTTTTTTCATTTACGCTAGCATAACAAACAGCCACCACCCAATAGACATCCAATTATAGCTCTCATTTTTTTATGTATTTTTATAGGATCACAAAATAAAGCTGTATATTATTCAATACAGGCTGTTATAACTATTGCATTTTCTACGTTTCGTGTTCAAATATTTGTTATTTGCTGAAAACACCACTGTCTAGCATTATTTTATTTGATACGAAACTGTTTAAGGTAAATTTTACTTTTCCCTAGACAAGGCAGATACTAAAATTCATAGCCACAATTCTGTAATTTTGAGAATGTGTGGAGTAAATGTGAAGTAATATAACCAAGTACCGTACAAATGAAATTTAGCATGATACTTGGCTCGAGCAGTTCTTTTTAGTGACTGATTAGTTCGTAAAAAAGTTCGTGAAGGAAAGCTTCTGACGACGTCATCAGTAAATTAACATTGGGTGCCTAAAATATTTTGAATCGTGGAAATTCATTCAAAGAATTAGCTGATAAAATAAAGAGTCCCAGGATTAAAGGTTTGGGATCGTCTCATCGTAAAATAAAAAAGAAATTCTCGTGAAAATCATTTGTCCACTTTTAGATTTTATTTTACACCCATTGTTTCCATCGGTAACGGTCATTTTCAAGGTGATACACCAGGCCCGTTTCACATGGACGCGGACGCTCTGCGCTACGGGCGCGGAGCGTCTCGTCCGTCTCGTCCTTTCACTTTTGCACGGACGGCATACCCAAGAAGGACGCCTAGTCTTTCACCGAGCTCTCAAAATAAACTACAACTTGCTTCGTCCGCACAAGCCATCCGCGTTCATGTGTATGCACTAACCTTTCTCTGTGGCCCGTACGCATGCGGATGGACCGCGGCGCGGAGGGGCGACGCGGATGGCTCCACCGCGTGCGAACGGTCCGCGTTCATGTGAAAGCTTCCATTACTGCCAAAGAAACTTATACCACGCGCGGATCGTCCGCGTCCATGTGGAACGGGCCTTATTGTTACCCGTTGAAACATCGGTCGGTAAATAAGATTTAAGAGAGGATAAATACAAGAACTCAAGTGTTTATTTTAATTTTACAACTAACTGTTACTTGCAATGCTTTCACTTCGAGCACCTATATCCGGAAGAATGTCTTATTGGGTTCTGCTACGCCTCTCGTTTCATGCTCGCCGCCCTCCGTTGGCCCCCAAGAAGTCCCACCCAAAGAAACCCCGCGCATCACGGGCGGCAAATTCGGCTACGAGTGGAACGAGTGGGTGGACCTCAACTGCACCGCCGGGAAATCCTACCCGCCGGCCGCCGTCCGATGGTTCGTCGGCGACCGACCGGTGAGTTGCCCTGCGACCAACCGAGGTACCGACATGTTTCTACTGGAGGCGCAATCTAGAAGTTTATCACGCGGTCGAAATTGAGTAATCTTGGTTTGTCAACTTGTGCCACATCGAAGTGGGCTTACTTTCTTCGAACATAATTACAAATACAAATACCATCCGTGTGTATAAATAAATGTATTTTGTTAGCAGTTAAAAATGCCCTACCTCACATTCTCCCGCAATTGAGTGGTTGAAGCAACCTTTACACTTAATGCGATTTAAACGTTTTGGTCAAAGTCAGCTGGATTTCCTTGCCCAAGCACCCCTAATTATGCCCGTGTTTCGTAGTAGTATTTTTGTTTAACGTGCTTCGACGGCTAAGGTAATTTCGCACATACTGTCTGCCACGTGCAGACAGGGGCAACAGCACTCGGACGAATCGGAGGAACACCCCTCCGAACTCGAGCCGAGCCCAACGACGCTTAACTTCGGTGACTGATCGGGAACCGGTGTTTCCATCGTGGCAGGCCGTTGCCCCCGTGTTTCGTTCCATTCATTGAGGAGCATTTCGATTTTTTGAAAAAAATTGAGGTAATAGAGGCTGTTAAGTATAGCACACTGCTGCAAACCCGAGGTCAAAGTGAAACTTAGTTTTTGAGATAAAAATTCGCAAAGTAGTCGAGATTTGAGCGCGGGAAAAACGGCCTGAAAGAGGGCGTGTCCCCGTCTGACGTCACAACTGCTGTCGAGAGGAGAGAGAACTGCTTTTAGAGATTTCTCTGAAATGTTTGAAGCAAGTGAAGAGACGGAAGTGAGGTGAATTTGCAATGTTGCCAAATAACTCGACAATTCATTTTGAAAATAGGAAAGAAAAGAAACCTTGTTCGTGGTTTAGATTTGGAAATAGAGCAAGCGTCCTCAATCATTTCACAATTAGGATTTCAATGATCACCTTGATAAATTATCCCTTCAATAAACCATTTTGTAACCCAAATTAAAAATAGCAGCATGACACCGCTTGGAAGATCGCTTGCAAAACTTGCGAAGTAGCGTGGTTGAGTGTTTTGAGTCATGAATATATATTTTTGGTTTGAGTGCTGGTAGCGTGATTTCAGTGTGGTTGGCGTACTCATTAAAATGACAAGAAATCAAAGGAATATTTTCATTCACGTATGTACAATTTGAAGGTGGTTAAAGGTTGAAACAGCCAAATTACGACGTGCGAAACGTCGTCATTTGGCTGTGTTGATTTTTCCCATGGATTTATTTCCTCCAGAAGAGCTGTAATTGCAGCAAAAAATATTGCTGTAATTTTATTGATAGTTCAGCTTTGTCCAACGTAAAGGGAAGGTTAGATTATAGAGTCCTAAGGGTAATTATTTGGTGTATTTTTGTTTTGATATCCTAGTATGAAGTATCTAGACAGGCTGACGTCATTTGATGACAGAATGGAGTCAGGCTGATGTCAGTTGACAGAATGAAGTCAGGCAGACGTCAATGACGACAGACTGAAGTCAGGCATACGTCAATGACGACATAATGAAGTCAGGCTGACGTCAGTAACGGCAACTTTCCGACGTCAGTCTGACATCAGCCTGACTACTGCTGACTAGAAAAATTTCCGTTCGGGGCCACCACCCATTTCTCACTGGGCTGATGATTCTTTGGTGATGTGAATTTAGTAACCACAATAATATCTTCAAAATCAATTATTGGTGGTCTTATATGGCCATTGTTATTGTTTATCTGTACTCCAGTCATCGTAAATAGATCTACTACCCCAGTAGCAGTTGACGGTCCCGCAACGTCACAGGAGTGGCGGTTACGTCGCTGCGACGTTCCAGCAACGTGCGAAGTTCCCGAGAATCAACGTTGCGGGACCGTCGAATTGCGACCTTCCGAAAAACATTTGCTTGGATGCCAGTTGGGTACCAGATTCCATAACGATAAGCTAATCAAGCGTTTAGGCCGCCGCCCAGGTAAAAATATTTGGTATGTAACTAATCTGGAACAGGTTTGGAACCGGGCTGGAGCTAGAGGTCTGGAACTGGGAAGAAATTGAAACAGTGCTCCAGACCAGTATTCCTCCCTGCTCTCTAAAAAATATATATAATTTTCATTTATATATTAAGAATGTACTATTACGCGATCCATGTTTCAATTATCCTACTTAGTATCTACCTAACGACATGGTATCTATATCGAAATTTCAACTACCCTCCGGTTCTACGCGCATTGTCTCGCACCCGAAATCGAAGTATCCACGTCTAGAAAGCGGTATATATATGGCCAATTCCGTTCGTTAAAGTGACTTCGATAACTAATTAAATTTCAATTCCGTGATAGTTTGAAAAAATACCATCACATCACGATAACAGTTTTCAGGCATTAACTATTTAAAACCTACATAGTCCCATAGTAAGAATATAAGTGCAATATTACCAAGAATAAACAAGATTTTTTCAAATAAATAAAATATCGGACCGACCAAAGTTAATATAATTGGTTGCAGGTCGGTCACAAGTTGATGGTCAAAATGTGGCGTGTTTGCAACGTTCCTACGACGGACCATTGTGACCGCAGCCTCAATACGACCCTTGTTACGTCGCTGCAACGTTGCGGCGACCAACTCTGCTGCTGGGGTATTTTTTCTGGCATGAGCGACATTCAGTTCAAATACTGCTTGGTAACAGTTGGTCGAAGTACGACGTATGCAGCTCCAAAAATATGAAACTTAGTTTACTGAACGAGAGAAATACGAGTTGTACTTGAAAACTATGAGAAAAAATCTCGGGGAAATTTCAAGTTAGACAGTGGAATTCGTAAGCGAGGATCACTTCATTTTAGGTTAAACACTACGCCACACTTTACTAATTTAAGTTATGGATAGTATTGTAAAATGTGGAATGAGAATTTAACCCTTAACCCGGCACAAAAAATGCACGTTATCCAAAACATGGGTCTTAAGAGATCCAATCCGCATAAATCAGCGTAACGAACAAAATTAACAAATAATAATAACCCATTTGTGCTCGTAAACTAATGAAATGCAAAAAAGTGAAAATAATTCATGTACTTCAATACAAGGGTTTCAGATAAATTTTGTGAGGTGAAAGTATGTTCACTGAAGGAAAAACAAGAGTGTAGCCAGGCAATGTGCCTCGGGTATTTGAATGCCAACATGGCAGAAGGAGTGGATGATTTGGTAACCTACGGTCGTCATTGATGTGAGAAGAGGTTTTGAGACCCAATACTTCATCTATGAGGACTAGAAAACTAGTTGGTAGTATTCAATATTGTATCAGTACTTGAGGCCGATTCTTCTCATGCAATACGGCGAGAGATAAAAAAGAAGAGCGAAACTGATTTATCGGCGAAGTTGACTTCATTTTGAGGAGAAGAACATCTTAATAATTCTTTCCTTGAAATAAAAATCTAGATGGTTGCTATAATGCCAAAATAAATTTAAAATATATACTAAATAAATGTGATGTTATGCTGATTAAGTAAAAAAATCACAACGATACGTTGCGCAGCGATACGTACGGCAGCGCAGAAATGTACACATACTAAACGCACAAAAAACAATTCCGTAAAACTCAGTTTATTTACTGCGATATCAAGATACAGCGAGATTGATGTCTACATGTCTACGACAGGAAATCTTTCGATATTTCATGTCAGCGTTAACGGCTGACGTGAAGAACCGTATATGGCATTAACCACGACATTGGAAGAATTCGTTCGATATCTCAGCCGAAATCGTACTTCAGGACGTTGAACTAAAACAATTGGCAAACATAATACCATTTCACTTATCGCACGATAAACCACCAAGCAATCAACTAAAATCATAACGCTTATAGAAAGAGTTCCGTATTTGGTACCAAAAACGTCCACTTGAGGCAAGTTATTTGACTTAGCCCATACGAAATCTTCCTTCAATTCTCAAATAATTTAATAACTTATGTATTTGAAAATCGTTAATACAGGCTGAATATTATCAAGAAAACATCAGGTGCGGTATTGAAACGAACGCCAAGAAAGGAATATGAGCTAGTGAATCATGGGCGGCCGCGACGGAGAAGAGCAGTTGTGACGTCAGGCCTCCTACTTCTAACATGGCGCGCTCTACTCTCATTTTCAAACGCCACTGAAATTTCAGTCAAATAGAGTATTTGCGTAAGTGAGGTATTTTGTTGAAATTTATTATAGCGAGTAGTGTTTGGTTTCGAAATGCCACGTACGAAATACCAAGGTATAATTCCAACTAATTAATTTAATAAATAGATTTTGATATGCATTGTTTTAGCATCGAAATTGCCTAGGTCTAAACGCCCAACCATTGGTTCTTCGTAGTGTGACGTCATCTCCCATATTAGCAGAAGCGAAATAGCCTAGCTGTGCGTTGAGAGTGAAATAGTATTTGCCTTTTCGAAGTTATTTCGATATTTGCTAATAAATATCTAAAGTTTCGTCCGCACGCTAAGACTACACAGTCACACAATCTCCAAATCAACAAATGGTCGACTATGGGAGATGACGTCAGAGCCTACAAAACATGGCGGACCAGTGTTTCGGCGCAATAATAATTTATTAGATTTTATTAGCTAATAAAAAAACGAAAAGCCTCTCGAGCGTCAGAATGAAAATTTAGTGTCTGAAGTATCGATAGATTTTTTAGATGTCACTTCCCAAAAGTGTGCAAATACTCTATTCAAATAATTCGTAATTCGATAAATAATAATTCGTAAAATTCAATCCGTGATTCAGAAAAACTGAAGGCATTTTCACGTAAGGTTTATAGCAAAGTATGAGATCCAAGAATATGAAATGCTGTAGAAAAAGTTGTAAATTTCCTCATTGCCTTTTTTCTACTACTACTATCCGGTGGGGGTGTGGTGTTGACAATGCCATGCAGAGGACTCTACATGCATGGGACCAGCAGCAGTTTAGGTACATATTCCTATTTCAACCTCCTTGCCTGCCACGGGCTGAGTTTGAGCGTCACAACAGGGTTTTTCCATCACGTGACTTCTGAGATCATCTATTTTCCATGCCTTTGGAGTCCAAATGAGGAGAGGGTGTTTTATAGAGCGTAAAAACTGTTGACTATTTAATGGTAGGAAAATTTTTGTACATCAAGGAGAGCATTAGTTCAGATTCAACGGAGTGTCAATAAATAACTGTATTAGTCAATGAATCTACTACGTTGTCTTCGGACATGCTTTATGAACTATATATGAATATACAAAATACTAGTTGAAATCATTTTTCTCTCAGTTCAAATATAATTATAGTGATTGTGCCTTATTAGGCGACTACACATGCTATTCTATATTATGAGCCAATAAGGACTCCATTTTACTCTCTCTTAGCGCGATATTATGTCCCAACTTACAAGGCTACGTGCGCGGATTTCCATTGAAACACAAAGCTAAGTTCACCAATAAACTAAATTTCACTAATTGTAAGAGAAACTAAAATTTTTTTGTAGAAATATGTGAAAATATGTACAGCATGGAGGCTTTCGTACAAATGTTTTGAATGCACCAATAAGAGTAGTACTCAATTGAGAGAAAACTATCAGAATTACACTCAGGGAAAAGGATGCTTTAAGACACGTTTTCTCATCAGTTTGAACCTCACGTCAAGTTTTCATCCTTTGACTCGAACAAGGTGGAGAAGGAGTGGTTAGTGCCCCGTGAGTCCCTCGTCCACGCCCCCCACGGCCTCATCAGCGCCGTCCAAGGCCTGCGGTTCCGGGCCCGCCCGGAGCAGTTCCAGGAGCCCGGTCCCGGAGGCGGAGGGGTGTCGTCGGACCGTAGCGGAGTCCCGTCGAGCGGCGGTGGTGAGAATGTCGGGGACACGCGGAGCCTCCGACTCAAGTGCGTGGCTGTCATCTCGGCGCTGTTCTGGGAGGGAGGCGGCGGTGAGGGCAGCGGGAGTCTATCCGTTGAGTCGGCGGCGCCGAGGGGGCGGACGCCGACGGGGACGGCGGCGAAGGAGGCCACGACCGCCGAGGACGGCCCGGACGCATCGCCCGCACTCTCGCCCGTCATCGACCGCAGGGAGTCCGATTTCGTGGGTGAGTTGACTGCTTCCTCCGTCGAACGTCAGCGATAATCAGGTCACGTTACTATTTGTTTATTTCCAATTACCCATTTTCACAAACTCGTAATAAGGAGGCGTTCAATTACTATGCAAGGCGTATTACCCCAGAGCAATTTAATTACTTGGGTAGAACGTTAGAAGAAAATGGGGAAAGTAGCAAAGACATTAGGAAGAGAATTGCGCTAGCGAAAGAAGCGTGAAGTAATAGTAGGGAGCTAATGACGGGGACCTTTGTTTAGCATATAAAGAAGAGGCAGAGGCTGGTGAAGAGTCTAATATGGAGTGTAGCATTGCCTAGAACAGAAATGTGAACTTTGAGGAAGGAAGACGAGAAACGACTGTAGGCGTTCGAGATGTGGGTGAGGAGGAGGATGGAGAAGGTGCGGTCGATGGATAGGAATACAAATGAGGAAGTATTGAAGTAGGGCTGGTGAGGAAAGAAAACTTCTAGATGAGATTAGGAGGAGGCTAAGTAGGTGGTTGTAAGCGGTAATAAGTGGCGAAGGGTTGCTGAAAGCCGTGATAGAGGGGAGGCTGTTGGGCAAGCGGGGAAGGGTAAGAAAGAGAATATGTTTTGTGGGCGGGATGAAGAAGGATAGAACGTATTCTGAGATGAAGAAATAAACTGTGTTGGTAGATAAGGACCTACACATGTAAAAATGTATAGGGTTTTCACTAATTTCCATTTAAACCTACCCCAATCGGTAGATTACCTTAATAATAAAACTCCTACCTCTCCCTATATAAGACAACGTTAAGTTGATACTCTTTATCTTTCATATTACCGTAATCAGGTGAAACGCCGTCATTACAGTGACTTACGAGTTAATTAAATATCGTTTCATGAAATATACTACAAGAGTTACCTCCCATCCCCAAATTGGATGGTGGATATCGATTTACGAAACATTTTTTATCATAGACCCTATTACACAACTAAATTTTCCTTGCTCGGCCCCGCCAAAGCTATCGCAACATTCCCTCAAAATGCCCAGTTAAGTAAATTGGCTGACTTATCGGCATTTTATCAAATCCAAACTCACGTCAATCATTAGCTATAGTCTGTACGATATTAAATATTATAAAGCTACCTAAATCTTTACAAGACTTCCAATGGGGCATCCACTTTCATCTACAATCTTTTCGTGGTGGGCTTAACACTTAACGCAATTACTATCAGGTAACTCTAGAAGATTCATTTGTACATTCTGTAAATTAAATTCTTGCTGGCAGTCGCAGCCGCCAAGCTTGACGTTAAGGAGGGGAGGGCTCGTGTGGAAGGGGGTCAGCTATGGGGCGGAGGGGAGAGGACAGCGTATACTAGGCAACGCTGACAACATAACTGCATTTAACTTGAGAGGGCTGGAAAGTGTCAGCAGCACGTTTCACGACAATATTTACGATCCAAACAAAGCTTAATCACCATACACTGATAGTGTTAGCAATCCATCGGAGAAGCCCAGCTAAACAATTGAGACAAGAGTAATAGGGAGCTAGAAAGTTCTTGTGATTAACAGATCCAGCATTAAGTAGTTGTCAATGAAAGTTTGTGACCTTGGGAACCCTGATAGTAAAACGCGGAGACTACCTTACTACCCCTGGCAGAGCCAGTTCATAGAAAATGGACTCTTCCACTGGAAAGGACCTTCTGCGCAACTGCCACCAGGCATAGCTACCAATTTATACTACACTTATCTCAACATATTAGTCTGTCATGGTAAACATAGAATTTCATTATTTCACTACCGTGCAATCAATTTCAATTGAAAAAGGTAGGTGTAGCATTCCAAATTCATTGGTACTAATGTTTCTCATGGGGTTTTAATTAAAGTAAAAAGATCACTTTTCAATTCACTATTCGCCTTTTACACGGTTCAGATTTAAATGGCGAACTTTTTCGCTCGCATAGACGTATATACTTCAGTCCTAGTTTATCTTGTCTGCTCACTTACAGTTTACGCCTCATCATCGGCTGCCGCCGCAGGGATTTCCGCTTCCGCTGTCTTGCTCTTATCCGCTATCCTAATCCTGCCGCAGCGACGGTGACTTCATCAGCCGAGGCAAGCAAGGAGAGAGACGTTCCGTCGCATCGACCGTGAGGAAGAAGAACACTTCAGCTCCAGTGAAGCGCTTGAGTCCCGCTGGTCTGAAGCTCTTCGCTCTGAAGTGATGGCCAACGTCTGCAGCAGACGGAAAAGACAAAGGGACAGTGTCCAGAAGGACTGCAAAATGACTATTCGATCTTTGGGGAAGATCTCTTCTATTTTTTTGACTGAGTGTGTGAGAAAATGATGCCCCCTTACGCAAAAGACATGTCAGTGAGTGAACCTTTTGAATGTATCGAGTCTTTCTCTCAATTATTATCTCCCAATATAAACCAACCTGATCGTGCTATTTCAATATTTTTAAAAACTTGTGATTGAATGGACGCTCCATAGAGTACAGATTCTTCAATAAGTTTTTTCTGACCCTCTCAAGGAAGAACGAGTCGTCCCTACGAATTTACATCACGAATTTGAAGAGCACGGAGCGATGGTATACGAAAATGACGAGGAAAAGGTTGCGGTCGAAAGGAGTTCGATTTTTTACAAATATGAATTGGAAATTACCTGGGATTTCAAATGGCGGGCTTAGTTGTTTTTAGCGAACGGGAAAATTCATAAAAAGATGGAGCCCACACACATTTTCACTTCCTGTGTATACTTTTGGAGTAAATAAATAAATTTGAAAAGCTGTTTCCATTTACATCTGGTTATCTTTCTTTAGCGTTATTGTATTTCATCAATGATACAACACGTATATCTCAAGTTTATTACCTTCGCTGACTTGTCATGGTGATATTGCTCCTAACTAATCCATAACTAACAATTTTCTCCAACTAGCTTTGGCAAGTCCGTATCCGGTCGAATATTTTTTAAGCTTGAGCTGGAAAGACATTTTTACATCTATTGTCTCAAATAAAATGCCTTGCAACTGCAATAATTCCCAACAAACGAAAGAGATAAAATTCGTAAAAAATAGCTCGTTTTGAGTCTTGAATCTTATGTGAGACATGGGTCTTATGTAAAATTTTGCGAACATATTATGTGACTCTATCTCTCATTTAAAATTCTTAAAAACAGATGGAATAGTAAATTAAGGAAATGAAGTCTAAAAATATGGGATTATAAGATATGTTTAAATCCGTTCAAGTAATGACTGCATTATTTACCCCATAAAAGCAAAGTACGAATTTCAAAGTACCATTGTTTATTGGCTGTTCATGACAATTTCTTATAAACACAAAATGATAAGATAAACAGAGTCATGCAAAAAACAAAAATGAAATACAGAATGTTCGGAAGAGACTACTCAAAATATGTGTTTGATACAAAAAGGTGATACCTAGTGATCATAATGAAAAATCTAAAGACACTCTCCAGTCAACCTTCAATTTATCCGAGAAAAATATCAATCAGTAATTAATTATCCCAAGTATTTTACTCACGGCGAAAATATCATAATTATCTAAGACTCGTAAACAAGCGTTATTATACGGAGGGGTGGAGCTTTTATAATAATAAAAAATATACAAGCGATCTTCCAAAAAATCATACCAATAATTTTTAGTCCTCAAAGTTAAAAATCCCAGAATTTTACAAAAATATTCCTGATCTCCTTAACATGCACAACGTTTGTCAGCATCGTAGTCTCCTCATGTCACCATTCTCAGGAATCCCACAAATGTGCTGAGATTAACTATGAAAACATCATCTGACATTGCCAGAATTCGAGCCGGGATCCCTCCCAGTCGCCGGCCACGCCTCTAGCACAACCTTGGCTTAACAAGCCATGGCTTATCTCAGTTCACTGCAAATCTTCCAGTATGCTATGGAGAGATCCGAGTTCAAATCCTGGTCAAGTCAAATTTTTAATATTGAAAGTCTATGCACTGACAATTAAGCTTGCACTTGGGCGCGTGTCAATGTTACTAGCGGTATTTTTCAAAGAATTTTTGTTATCATTAAAAAAGACGATGTAATAGTACTCATCGCATTAGAGGGACTCTGCCCACTCAGTTCTGAGTAATATCAGCTGAGAGATCATTTATCATAAATATGGTATCATGGCATCATAACGCTGGAAAACCCAATCCCAGCACTTAAAATGCTTGTCATCTTTAAAAAATCAATAAGTAAGACCATGAATATTGCTCTAAGAAGGAGAGCTTTCAGCTCTCAATAAAAAGCACCTAGCTGATCAAAAAAGTATTTTTATCAAATTGTCCAATGCCCGAATTCATTTCCAAATGCAAAACTAAATTACGGCCGTGTTTCATACACATACATTTTACATGGAGTGGCTGAATCACGGAAACGAATTTTACATACACTTTGGACACAACGTATTACATGACAAAATAAGACGCAACGGCTGTGGATGAGCTAAAATAAAGTCAGAACAGGAATAAGCCCAAAAACAACATTACGGTAAACAAGGTTGAAGGTGTTACAGAGAGTTTTTATGGGATCAAGTAGGATGTTCATCAAGAAAATATACACTATTCCTATATTTTTAAGACAAGGACATTGAAGGGAAAAAGAATAAATGTTTTTAGCTGACGGCTGAGCAAATATTTATAAATTAGCTGGAGAGTTATAGTAAGCATATTTAAGTTCTATGTTTTAGACTGTGGCCAACTTCTTTCGGGTAGTCATTTACGAACTAATATACTCCTTCTTGTTTGAATACGATCCGTTTGTCTTATCCTCTCCCGCGAAAAGCCATAAGAACCAGTCCATTAAAATAGGTGTGCTCAAAAACAACGCTTCAATTTATAATTATTTGTAAAATAATATGGGATGTTCGTCTCCTTATTAGTTATTACTAATATTACAATGGTTACTGTTGTAATTGTGAAGTTTGTTTGAAAGTCGAAGTAAACCACTTCACTATTAAAGTAATCCTTCGGCAATCGAGAACAAAAAATGGTGGAGATATTCCAAAAATGAGACGAGAGGAGTACGTTTAAAGCTGATTTCAATTTTCAGAAAAAAGTTTATTTTAAATTAGGAAAACTCTTTCTTTTTGGAATGGACACCAATGAACAATAGCTATCTCCACCTTTGAAGATCGTTTCTTTACAAGCAATTAACGCAAATTTTCCGTATTCATTTCGGTCTTCAATTTGGTCAAATTTTCTCAGAATAATGGCCATTTATATGGTTTCTCTTCAGATATGTGGAAATTAATATCAGAGCTTTTCCGTTATGCGTTAATCTGCTTGCAAATTTCGTCAATGATAAATTGAAAGATTTTTTGAGCTATTTATGGATACATCCGTAAAATTAGAAGCAGATTATGTAGGCCCCATCCACGAGGTTGTTTGTCTCATAAATATCAATGAACAAATCTTGTGCTAAATTTATTAAATACACACCATATACTTTACATGAGTTCTATATTTAATACAAGATGCCGAATACATTATGCATAACATACATAATGTGTAATGGTACATCAGGCTAAAACCGAAATAATGAACAATATCTATGGTTTTCATTCAAGCCTTCTTAAAAGAACCAGAGGAAAACGAAGCGTTATATCACTTATTCTGTTATGGTTTTTACTCCCTCAGAAACACAATCTTAATTTTCTCACAACTTCAGAACTATTTCAAGTAGAATGAGAGATTATGTTTGAGTTTAAATTCGGGGAAATTCTACCACCAACCACCACCTGCAAGGAATACTACTACTGACATTACATGATAAACTAATAACAAATCTTTTAGAGCCAGCTCACTCCAGTTTACCTCGACCATCATGCTTACCCTGTTGGTCAATCATTTGCTGGAAAGAGCATAAAAATGATATATGAATGATTCATGCACGTTGCGAATGCAGGCACTTTAACTCCCTAACATACTTAAGCAGTTATTCAAAGGCAATATTAAAAAAAACACCTCTTATACCCGTACAACTAACAATAATTGTATGCATATAAAATTTATTTCGAAACGGCTCCAATTATTTTGATTAGACTCCATACCTTGAGAGTTGCAGATACGAGTAATTCATTGGGCTAAGTCTGATCTATGGAAAAACTCTTTATTGGATCGAGTTTGAGCCCAGAAAAGGTTTCCAGGCCAAATCATTAGAAAAATGGAAATCAATGGGGAGGTGGAGTATTTTATTTTACCCTCGCGAAATATAATAAAAACGCTGAGACTCGGGCTAAATTGAAGACTAAAGAGGCTTGCGAATGGTGGACTTGCGACAACGTGATTTTCAGCGACGCTCAAAAAATTAATTTCCTCAGCTAGAGTATTAAGAATTCGCTTCAAGAACAACTGAAATCCGATTAAAGGTCGTTCTAAAGATGTTTTATATTATATACGCTCTTTCTTGAGGCGTATGGAAAAAAATTCAGAAATATTTTAGGGGTCACATAATTCCATGCACGTCTTAACATGCCAATATACCGTCCAACTCGACGACTCAGCTTAAACTGTGTAAAGAGGACCTTCATTTCCGAACATATGCTTGGTATCATTTAATTTCGCCAGATCCAAAAGTTTCACGAACTCGTGAAGAGTTCTTGTTTCCTTCTCCGCCATCGCCTCGAAAAGACGATTACATGTCCGCGAGGATTTGGCAAGATGATTATCCTTAGGTATTCTCTACGTGGGCGCTTTCGGAGTCGCTTCCATATCACTACTTTATCCATCGCTACTACGGAGGGCTTCGGAGGTTTTAAGGCACACCATGAAGTTCAACTTACAGTTTATCCCTCAGTACGGCTTCAAATTCTGCTTCAATATCCCAGTATTTTATGTCCTGTAAACCAACGTTTGCCGGCGAATTATGGATACTTTCATAATATATTTAAAACAAAATTTAATTTTTACCGAAATGGTTTTTGGCATCTTTCCACCAATTTCTCTTTTCATTCCATAACTGTACACTTCAAATTCGGCAAGAATCGACTATGGCTATCATCATATATGTACAGTTAGAAGTAGCGCGGTTAAATTCCAGGGGACCCAGTTGTGGGCATATTCTCAAATGGAAACCAAGTTAAATACTTCATCAAACTAATTGTGATACAATGTTCTCCATGGGTGTGAGTGAACTGTGGCCAAAAATTCACGACATAAGGCACGTTTGAGTACTGAAAAGAATTGTTTATAATCCCCTAAAATAGGGAACTTGAAAAAGTTTCCGCCCGCTACATTTCGGTTTATTTAATAAACGTTCTCCTGTCTCCTGAGTTGCTTCATATCTGCTGTATACGCTCTGAACAGTATGGTGGAAGGATTTTTGTGTGCAAATGAATCATGTTCTATGTTATCTTTCCCGTTGAATTTTAACGGGTGCCCTCCACTAGTTAATAACATAATTTAACGTAAGAGATACAGGCATGTTCACCGCGGATAAATGTCAACTGTATGATGCAGGGGCAGGGATCTGGGTGTTTTAAGGGCAATTGCAGCCTTAGTTGACGGTTCACTCCGATATGCTAATTAAACCTTATGGGTTTTACTTTTATTGAATAAATATCACCTCATGTTTTTTTTAGTTTGAAGCAGATAAAACGAGAGGCTCTATTCTCATCGATGGACATCGCCGGCAAATGTTTATGCAAATACTTCAAACAGTTTATGACTTTTTCTCAATGTGCTAGGAACTAAACTTTATACAGAAAAAGGAATTCAGCCGAGCCAAACCCATTCATTCAATTCTCAAATTTAGAAAAGTCGGAAAAACCGAAGAATGTTTATAATATGCCCTCTTTTGTTTTCTTGACCACGACTGCACCTCTTTCGCATTAGACAAATTTCGGACTGGCATCATTGTCCAAATTTTAAAGAATTTTTCCATTGATATTTATTCTGTCTGCTGTTAGGTTGGATTTATTACTCGTATATTGGAAAATGACTCATACGGAAAAATTTACTAATAATTGTAAATAAAAGAATTAATAGGCTAGTTTTCAATCACCACTTGAGCTCATTTGTGTATAAAACTTTCAAATGACAAATGAAATTGTAGGTTGAGCATACTTCGATCAATTTATCCAAATATCCAATTGCCATCAGATGGGTGTAAATTCCAGAGCAATAAAATTAAAACAATCTTACATTGGAATATATTTAATAATATGGGCAATAATTTATAAAGTAAAACTATGATTATCCAACAAGCTAATGTATCAAAGATGAACATAATAAGCAATAATTCGCCGCATCTATGCCCACTATATGTCAAGGAAACGGGAGGGCAACATTAACTCGATTCTTTACCAAGAGAGAAGTGAGAGAGAGCTAAATAGTTAGGCTTATAACAAGCTGAGCAGAGAAAATTCAAGCGGCGATTGAATTAGTGATAATAAACAGTTCCATCAAAATGGCTTTTTTCCCGCGTCAATCCCCGTGAAAATTAAGCAAGATCATTCATAAAAGGTTGATCTATTGAGACATCAACCTTCAATTGAGACATCGCGATCCCCGTTTTAATTCAAGTCAGAAAAAAATAACAACATTATTCATTTATTTCCACATGATATTCCTAATATTTTTCTTCAAAAAATAATCAGACATTTTTAGAGCATTCATGCAGTATGAAACATTTAAGAGGATAAACGACGCACATTGGGCTGAAATCGAAAAAAGCTGGCCAAAACCTCTAAAACAATTTTTTTGAGTCCGGAAGTTGACACTTTACATCAACATTCACAAATAGTTTGTGCCTGACATGGTGCATTTATTTTTTTCTGTACTTGCACATTAATAATATTAATGGGGGGAAAGTTGAACAAATTTCGCAAAAAATGCCCACCTTCCATTTTCTCTGTGAATTACCAAACTTAATCTCTTGCTGTACTTAAATGGACAGAGTTATGGAAAATACTTTTAAACCTTTCTATTATACATTTCTTTTTCTCTCATTTGATGGATTTATAAAGATTTTATTTAAATATTAACCATAGATACACAACAAAATGGCGGAGCCTATTTTCAGTCAATTTTTTTTACATATTTGTTGAGAAAAAGTAGTTGGTGCCGCCTGGTTACGCTAAGTAACTCATACCACGCCACTCTAAAACGCTTCCAGATTTGGAAACTAAAGAAAAACCTTGCGCATATTTGGGACCCCGAATTTTACATTGTTTTTTAGAGGGCCCAGCCCAGTTCCCCCCGCCGGCGACGGGGAGTACGGTGACGCGGCAAGTGTGTGGATGCGATATGGCCACATTCACTTTTCTATAGTGATCGTCGATATATAGAGATGGAAAAGAGCCACTATAAAGATTTGTTCAATAAAACATACTAAAAATGTTACTCATAATCATATCGCGGGACACCGCAGAGCTTAACTGAAATAATTATTTCTTTGAATGCACGGGGTTTTCACATGTGTCCTGCACTTCGCCTACGGAAGGAAATGTGCATCTCTCGTTGAGAGACAAAAACTCTTTCTAAGGCACCAGCCTTCTCAACTCCCCAACTTCCTCTCACTACTTCAACACCTGCCAAAAAGGGTCGTTTTATGACACTGCGGAGCCCGTCGTGCATTTCGTTGGAGAAAAGAGAATATGCTCCCGAAAATATCCGCAACAAACCGCAATGTAAAAAATTGGCTGAAAATAGGCTCCGCCATTTTGTTGTGTATCTATGGTTAATATTAGCAAACAAAGAGCAAGTACATTTGCGCCATTTGAGCATCAGAATGTGTCATTCACGTAAGTTGATCATTTAAATAAAAGGGATCTCATGTATCCAAGGCCAAAATTCATGCAGTCATAAACACATGGTAAAAACGAATATTCTCGGATAATTAGCACAATTAGTTACAAACCACCAATTCAATGCTTTCAAATTCTCATATTCCATGTTTGACCTTCAGAAAAGTATACTAACTCTTGTTAAGGTCTGCGGACTCGGTGTTTGCCTTCCGGACCAGGTGAAATTTTTCTTCCGAAAAGTTTATAAATTAAAAAATGAAAAATATGCTCTATACACGCTTTTTTTTTACCTTTGCACGCTTTTTTACCTGTACACGCTTTATATGAGTCAAAATACAGCATGTAGCCATGAATAAGAACTTGCATGATAACAATACAAAACGAACTATACAATATTTCGGCTAACCTACCTTTTGCAAGATAAACAAGAATTAACATGTAATGATTACTTTACATACCTACATAGATCAGGGGTGGATTAAGGTCGAGGGGATTGCTACATTCCGAGGGTATGGAGGGAATGGGATACCTTATGATTACAATTTTTCTATTTTCCCAGGATTGACGGGGTGGCGGCCACCTCCCTTGCACCACTCTTAATCCACCCCTGGCATAGATTCACATTAATTAAATTTAAAAAAGTAAAAGTGATCGCCTATACTTGTTCGCATTAATTTTTACGTTGTGAAATTTTTAACCCGAAATGCAGGTAAAAAATTAAATTATTGCTACGAAGCGAACAGAATAGAATATAGATCTACTTTCCATCCTCATATTAAAAATACGCTCTCGAACCAAAATGAAATGCAGTCCTTCAGACTCGTAACCACTTCATGTATTTTTAACTTGCAAGAACCTGCTGTGGTCACTTCTGCCCCATTCCGATGAGAAACTTTTTTCGAATATGAAATCCCGATTGAACGTGGCATTAAAACTAAAAAGCCCCTCCAAGATATCAGGTAATGGAAAGAGAAAATTCGCTCGGCATTAGTAGGCGTTACCAGATAACGTATTCCCTCCTATAGTAGATTTAATCAGTTAATGAAGTTAATCCGACTGCGAAAAACTCACGGGGGTGGTTGAGGAAGGGTATAAATTAATTCACTTCAAGATTTCTGCGGAGTCGCTTAAGTTCGATTTTCTCGGAGAGGAGTTATTTTTTTTCCTCCCGATGAATGACTCGAGCGATAAAGGACTCGTTCACTCTTTCTACTCCGACTTCTTTCCACGCTCGAGTAATGACTAGTTGCCACGGGAGAAAAAAATGAATGCCTTATTAAACTTGGAAAACGACGGAGATGCAGACTAATGGAGTCGCTATGGAGGCGATGTTAAAATTTCCAACCAGCAGTGAGCGTTTAGCATTCGTTCCCATCTCCCACTGACAATTCCCTTGTTACGGCCATGCAAAATACCTCACTCCGTGATTTTTAACCCTGTACTCTTCTCTATAAACACAAAAGAAAGTCTCCTGAGACACTAAATCACCGAAAATATTTGAGAAATCTCGTCTCCATCCACTTCTCTCTTAAAATTCATGAAGCGCTCTAGGGAGGAAGTCTACAAATTGGCATAGTAGTTCCATATATACGAAAAACATTTAGGCTATGGGAAACCACAAAGATTCCTTATTTCATAGAACATGAATGAGGAACTTTCCTAAACGTTTTATTGCTGAGAGTTGACATCCCTATTTAGGTCAGAAAATAATGCAAATATTATGTTTATTGACATCAAATTCCACGGATAAGGAGGTTCAATTTCGAAGTTTCTCGTACGTAGGTAATATACCGGTTGATTTTTAATCCGGGTTTGTCTCTCACCCTGATTTTTTTTCAGTCTTCCGATACCAGCATTAAATATATAAAATAACTTTATAATTGAACGAGAAGAAGATATTACTTGATAGAGATAGTTTGGTCTTAAATGATGCATCGGCTAAAATTTTGTTATGACTCGTACCCTATTCTAATGCATCTTCGGAGATATTTTCAAAATTTCCAACAGTGATTCATATGACTATTTACTGCAAGCAATTTGCTTTAATTTTTAATCTGAAATCGAACCGATATGTTCATAAATAAATGAAATGCTGCGAATTCACTTAATAAAATATCCAAGGGTCTTTTTGAGTACAGCACATGAAAATAGGCACAGAAGCGCTCAGCAGTTTGAGATTCAGTCTATACCTATTTTAGTGTGAGAGTCTAGCATTTCATAGATATCCATAGCTCGACTAAAGGCTAATTTTATTTTTCTCCCAGGAGGAAATTTGGAAGAAATTGGATGGCCTCAATTTCAACAACAAATCCGGTTCAGGCCGATTCCATTTTTCAGAGAAAACTCCGGGTATATTGAATGCATACAACTTATTTAACTATGTTCATCGCTGAAGAACATCTCAGCGTTTGAATAGTTCCAAAGGTTCATTATGTTTGGTCGTCAACTCTACTCTTAATCATATCACTTTCACAGCTTCATATACTTCATAGGCATGTAGTCAATATTGTGGCTGCTCTCATGCTCCACACTATATCTATCTCTTATCAGGCATAAACAATACTTGACATGATTAGTAGGATTCCACGGAAACCTTCAAATCAAATATAAATATTTGACATCTACTAACAAAGTGAAAGCCCACTGCGATTGCGATCTTGACGGAGAAGGTTATTAGAATTGGTGACAGAGGCAAAACTTTCACCGGTAATATTAAATTCAACTTGTGGGGACAAACAAAATGTACTCAGCCACGTTACAACATTCATGCCAGAGTATCACCTTTTTAAAAGTTAATAATTTTAATGGACCAGTCCAAATCCTGCCACTAAACATTTATACGATTTAAACGTAGACTTAACTATTGTTTTAATGAATTCATATACATAATTAGGAAAGGTATAAATAAATAAGAAATAAATATATCATTCATATATATCAATAAATAAAGTAAATATATCATTCATTCATTCGTTTTTCTGCTCTAGATGGCAGGTTTCCTCATGGGCTCTTCCTCCACTCCACTCTTCTCTCAGCCAGACGTTTTGTGTCCGCGTACCTTCCACCTATTTTAATGTAATCTAGCATCTGCTTCCTTTTCTTTCCCCGCTTTCCTTCCACCATTCCTTCTATAACCGTCGTCAGCAGACAATGTCTTCTCAGGAAATGTCCAATCCAATTCCTCTTTCTTCTTCTAATCGTTTCCATTAGTCCTTTCCTCGCCCACTCTCCTCAGTACCTCCTCGTTTCTCACTTTATCCTTCCAACTCACTTTTTCCATCTTCCTCTATATCCACATCTCCAGGGCTTCCAGTCATTTTTCATCCACCTTCTTAATTACCTAAGTCTCCGCCCCATATAGTGCCACACTCCATATATAGCACTTCACTAGTTTCTTCCTTAATTCTTTGTTCAAAGTCCCACAGAGTAGCTTCCTTTTCTTTTGGAATCATTTTGCTAATGCTATCCGTATTATTATCTCAGCTGTACTTGATATATCTTCTGCTATAATACCCCCTTGAACATCTATGCTGAGGAAATGGTAAGAGAGGCATGGGATGAGCTAGACGTGGGAATGAAAGTAGGAGGCCAGTGGATAAAGTCGGTTAGATTCGCAGACGACCAGGCGTTGGTGAGTCGGTCATCGAAAGGACTGCAAACTTTAGTAGATGCACTGGAAAAGCAGTGTGAGAAATACGGAATGAAGATAAATAATAGGAAAACAAAAGTAATGAGATTCTCTAGGACAAAGAAAGCGAAGCTGGTGATAAGAGTAGGAAGTCACAAACTGGAGCAAGTTGAACAATTTAATTACTTGGGTAGTACGCTAGAAGAAAGAGGACATAGTAGCAAAGACATTAGGAGGAGAATAGCGCTAGCGAAGGAAGCGTTCAATAATAGAAGGGAGCTGATGACGGGGACCTTAAGTAAGGATGTAAAAAAGAGGCTAGTAAAGAGCTTGATATGGAGTGTGGCGTTGTATGGGGCGGAAACGTGGACCTTGAGAAAGGAAGACGAAAATAGGCTGAAGGCTTTTGAGATGTGGGTGTGGAGGAGGATGGAGAAGGTGCGTTGGACGGAAAGGAAGACAAATGAGGAAGTGCTTGACATGGTGGGCGAGCAGAGGAAACTTATAGATGAGATTAGGGGAAGGCAGGGTAGGTGGCTGGAAGGGGTAATGAGGGACGATGGTTTGCTGAAGGTCGTGATAGAGGGAAGGATGTTGGGTAAGCGGGGAAGGGGAAGGAAGAGAATCGGTTTTATGGACGGGATGAAGAAAGGTAGGACTTATGCTGAGATGAAGAAAGAAATACAAGAGGTAGAAAGGGCACAGCACGTGTAAGAATTCGTTGGATATTCTCTGACTTTCATCACAACCTACCTCTAACCGGTAGATTACTGTAATGAATGAATGAATAATACCCCCCAGATATTTTAAGCTCTTCACTTGCTCTATGCATTCCCCTTCTAGTTTGATTTTAATTTTCTCCCCGTTTGCTCCGATGATCGTACTTTTGGTCTTCTTCTTATTCATCTTCATTCCATATTCTACACATGCTAAACCTACCCTAAAAAATAAATTCACTACAACTGCTACGACAGCACAGAGCCTCAAACGTTGCGCTCAATCTCCCCTATGGCACTGGCCTGCGGAGTTGAGCCATTTGCACTTCGCTCAGGGTAATTTGAGCGAGATTTTTCTCGAACCATAATAGAGACTGAAGTTTATTTGAAAACTACATCAGTATTAATAAGCATGAAGTATATATGGCAATATCAATGACGCAAAAACTTTATATACATGGCTGAGCATCTCAGAAATTACCTAAATATGCAAATTTAAGGCTCTTCATTAAATCTTCATTTGATTGTTTCATGCCGTGCGCTAAAAGCGCCTTCATAACCGAAGTTTTTTTTTGCAATTTTACAAAAAACATTACAGTGAGTAATAAATTTATTTCTGTAAAAATTGATAAAGCATACGAACTACACACATTACATTTCTGACGCGATATAGAGTCAGAACTTCCACATTTTTAATAGCACCTCTCTGGAGCCCACGGCCGTACCAAATCCCTCGGAAAACCCTATCTATCGAAAAATAAAAGAAGCGAAATAATAAGTGCCTGATATTTTGGCATCATCAAAAAGATCAGATCTTTTTCTTTATTGTGAGATCAAATTAATTGAATATAATGAGTAGCGATACCTCCCTCCAACCACCATTAATCGAGAGGGTTGAGTGAATCGTCTGTTACTCAAAGGCAGTATGGAGTTGAACTCCGTTATCAGACAGAACAATCGGTCATCACATTTTCAAACTGTCTAACCACACAACTAGCGAACCACGCCACGTGTTGTGAAGGCATTGCTTCCCGCGGGCTATACTTCGTCGGAATTGCAAGTAAATCATGCCTACGAGATGTTTCCCGGATCAATTTTATCACAACGATATCAATTGCTGTGCTTTTATTCATGACACCACGTCAGTCAAACGAATTTAGGACATATTTTGTGAAACAGGTGGGTTCAAGAATACTTTTAAATCCCAGGCAAGAGTCATGACTACAAAACAAGCAGATTGAGACGCTATTATGCCAAATTTGTATCGCTTTTCTAAATTGATATCTTCATCATCTTCTTCAATACCTTTTTCATGGTTGGTGACCAACCACTTCCCACTACACGATCTTCCAGCGGCTTGAATGTTGATTCATAGATGTAGTATCTTACTGTCCTTAACAAAATACTGTTTAGCCAAACACCAACGGGTACGAAATCCTTCATCCCACCCCGTTTATTATTCAAATGGAAGGAAATATATGAAAAGTCTTTTTATATTTCTGCTTGATTATTTTATACGCACAATAGAGAAATTAAAATTGTTTAACCAGTTCAATCACTCAAAAACAGATACCTCATTGTAAATTTCCATTCATATAAAAAACCATAAGCAATGTAGTAAGTCCTTATTTCATTCAAAGGTACTTGAAGTTTGAATGGAGATCATAGAATTTTGGAATGAAATTCTAGCAATTTAATGATAGGCAAAGAAACGAGAAATTGCAATCAGAATTTCTAAAAAGTTCAAAGACGAAAACGCGTATAACGAAAAGAAATTGTTCAAAGGGATCTTAGTGATGTCGATGAGTCAACGACGAGATCCTTGGATCTACAATCTCAATTTCAATGCACGTCCTCTCCTAGGTGACACTAATTTGATGTTTTTAAAAACACAGGTGAGTAAATTAAAAACCTACGCTTCAAGATCGTGAGAAAATAACGGTCGTTCTCCGATGCGACGCTATACGGCTAAACTCGAATGGAGCGCCGCATTCGCAATAGAGGTGAAATGATAGTTCCGGATGACTTACGACTCTCCCGCCTCGAGGGCTCTTTTCTCCGAGCGAGGCAGAACACCGACTCCGCGGCCGGGGAGCTTCACAAACGGGCCAAAGCGTAAATCTCTCGCGATTTCCGCCATGGTGGGGGTGGAGTCGCGGATACTTACTACACCGCAAGGGGAAGACTAGAGTATCTACGCGGGAGATGACTCGCACGTGGAGGGTTCTCGCCGAAATATTTAACGCCATCCCCTTGAATTCATTTCTTTTCTCTCATATCGAGCACATCCTCAACTCCAAGGACCATTTCGTCACGCATTTAAACGAAGAGATCCAAGAGGGAATAATATTTTATACGCTTCACCTCACCTAAGTCTGGTGAGAGGAATGTCCCCCCCCCCCCATCTTTCTCAGGCCGAGGAGCTTTTGATACTGAAGACAGATCATGTGTACCAATCGCAGAAATACTTAACTTAAGAAAATGCAATATCTACGTTGCACACACCGTGTCTTACTATTGCTTACTCACTAACGAGCCACCACAAGTGCGCTTGACGGGAGGATTGTTTACTAGGCAAAAATGTAACATTTTTATTTGGGTGCAAGTTGAAAATTTACGTTAACGGGATAACTGTACATTGTACAGCTATCCCGTTATCAAAGAGCATGTACAGTGTACATGCTCTATGATATTGATCCATTGACAAGAAATTTTGCTATATGCTACGACTATCAAAAGAAAAGCGATCACCAGAGATAATATTGATCAAGGAGTGTGATGTCATATCAATCACGAAATTTCGATGAGAGCCATTCTATTGTATAAGCAAGGTTGCTTGATGCAATGATTTCTTATTAATCCACGTCACTTCTAACCAAAATATTAGGAGCCAGCTTTTGCTAGCTATATGTTTATATGTATGCAACCATATTTTAAATAGACATAAAATCACGCATGCTCCAAGGTATTAAACCCTGCAAAAGTACTTTGCTTTAAGAAACAGCCATGAATAGATTTATAAAAAGATATACTATTGAGATAAGTGTCTGATGACTTGCCTATCGAGCGATTTGGATGAGAGTTCTTGAACCGAGCTTGGAAAAAATGCACTTTAACCGATCCGTTATAGGTACATGCCATCTCTTAGAATGTATGCCGTTGATCTAATGCAATTTAAGAGCAGCGACTGTGCAATGGGTAAATGAGAATAAAATATTCCCGTCTGAAAATAGAGAAGTTAAAATAAATGATGAAAAAACTAGAAAGAAAATTCATACCACTGACTCAAGAATTAATGGCCGTCGGTATAATATGCAGGACCATCTCATTTGAAGGGGAATTCACATTCTCTCTCTCTCACTGGCGTTCATAAGCTTATGCTCTCAAAACGGCCACAGAGAGAGGAATCTAATTTAACGCAATACTGCACACTTGGCCCCGGTTTAGATGCTGAAAGAAGAAGTTTCTCAAACTCTAAGGTTCGAATTCAGCAATTTTGTTGGTATGCGTAATAATGCAGCCACGGGGTGGAAGAGGGAGTTGGGAGGCGGGTGGCTAAAGAGAAGGAAGAGCTTGATGTTGTGGAATGAAAGGCGTGGACGCGAGCGCTAACCGCTAGGGAACCGTTATGATTCCAAGACCATCAGCGCACGGCTGTTAATTTGACGCAAGGCACGCGGAAGGGCTTTAAGGCAAAACAATTTACGACGAGCTTTCAGTCCCAGGAATATCAATGGATAGTGGAGTACACGTGCAGATGTAGAGAAACTTGGTGACAGTCACCTCCGCGAAGCGTTAGGTCAAGAAGGGGAAGGTGCACGTAGGGAGGGATGGCAAAGAAGCGGAGGGGAGTGGACAGCACACGGTAGGCAACGCTTCTAAAGGCCGTTTTACGCGAGGCACTACATTGCACAATCTGATGTATGCATGGATGTGCATTGCACATTGCGTCGTGAAAAGTGGTGAATTGCTAGAATACATGCACGAATGCATAAACGACAGATGGGAAAATAGCCCCTGTCATCAACCAGCCCTAAGGACGATGGAAAAGTATTCCATGGAAACGTCGGCAGAAATGGAGAGCCTGACCCGGTCGCAAGCCCGAGAGCAATTCACCGCCAAAATAGCCCCTGCTCTAATTCCGTGCCCGCATTCTCGCAATTTCAATACATCAAATTGTGCAATAAAGTGCCTCGTGTAAAACGGCCATAACATAATTACATTTATACCCGTTGTCCCAACTTATGACGGGAGGACGTCATAGAGCGAGTAGCCAAAGAAATGCGAGTAGCCAAAGAAATGCGTTTACCCTTCCACCTCAGTTTCTATCTCCCGGCGGCCGAACAGCTTGTCAGCTCCAGCAAATAAATGCACCTTGGGCGGTTAGGAGTCTTGTCAACCACTGATTATGAGTCTAAACCAACGAAGTCTAATATTCCCCATCATTATATTTGATCTGGGCATTGGAACGGAACTGGCGAAGTAAAAAAATCGCCGACAAGGACACATTCAATTCGCACGCGGTTAAATTTGGCAACACAGACGATACGAGACCGAAGTGAACTTAAAAGTCGGAGAGAGACTAAGCCACCCCCTCCCCCATTCATCCTTATCATTCTTCTGTGATTGACCGTAAAAGAGAAAGGTACACCCGCGCATTCAAGGTCAGCCGCCATGAGTTGGGTAAAAGGGCATAACTTAAGAGGGCGGGAAAATGTCATAAGCAAATGTCACACGACAATTTTTACGATCAGAACAAAGCTTCATTAAAATACGCTGATAGTGCTCAAAACCTGTCGGGGAAGCTCATAAAAGCAATTAGGAAAACGGAGAGAATTTTAGTTGATGTAAATAACTTCAAGAGAGTTTTGAATTGGCCACGAAGGTATGAACCCTGGTGATCAAACTACCTTCGTCACCCGAGCGACTACCTTCCTCCCCGTGCGGAGCTAGTTTGCAGAAAACGGACCCTTCCACTGAAAATGGTCATGAGCGCAACTACCACCAAATTTCGCTCTTGATTCACGAACGCTAAACGCAAATAAATGAAAAAAGGCATGAAAGGTGTGAAGAGAGGTGAGATCAAAGAATGGTGAAGAATATGATCATAGAGTAGGCAAGGAATATCATAATTGAAACCTTAAGGCACGATACCACAAAGAAACATTTAAGTCATTAAAATGCGTGATCGACCATATTGATTGGATCATTTGTGCAGTTATGACGCCGAAATCAATGACATTCGTTGCGGACCTGTCGCAATACCGTAATAGATTTGAGACAGGTGGATCATTTTTCGCATAAAAAACAGGCTTCACTTTCGTGTGTTAAGGCACCACCTACTGTCTTCTTTAATGAATGAATATACCTGCTGGAGTAGCAGTAGATAGCGTGGCGACATATTACTCCTTTGTAGATACATAGATTGACATTCGATTGCAATGGAAAAGGAATGCGTAATTGCATGAGAGTCCTAGTGCTCATACTTCTGCCTCAATTTAATTTTACCTTTAATAAACCTTTTTACTTTCTAGGCTCGCCGCTCTCAGGATTAATATGGCATGGGACTCTATATTGAGAATGAAAGGAGGGCAATGATCATTGCAGAGAGGGAAGTGAAAAATAAGTTATAAACAGTTATTCGGTTGGCAGACAAGACAAGAGTCATTGGATTAAGAAGAAAAATAGTTTATTCCCCACCACTATCTTCATTTGATCGGCTATTAGTCAAACGACAGCGACACTACGCTATCTATGACATAAATGAGGGGGAACTGGGAGCAAAGAGGAGAGTTATATTCGGTTCAATGCACAGGTTCACGCTCAAGATAGCTGAAGGGTCAAATCACCTACCTTCAGAAAAGGTTCATGCCCTAACGATACGGATTTTCTTCAGTTTTTTCTCGCATAGGGATGCATGAGGTATGGTCAAATTACTTTTTCAGATGTAACTGACCAAAAATGCTCTCAGTATAAATTTAAAAAAATAAATTTGGTTGCGCGTATCTCCAATTATACTGTAATTGCTAAAATTTATCACATTTTTCTTATTTTTGTTAAATTTGGCGTTAAATTGAGGAAATGACTTACAAATTTTACATTAATGTGCAAATTGTTGTACTCAAACTTGTAAAAATTGCATTGTACTACAAATATTAAATTTTCCAAGTCAACAAGTGGCGTATATTTTTGCGTTAATATTACAACATGAAATTATACTTTTTATCATTAGTCATGTTTATCATTTCCTTGGTGAATTTATTAAATAATATATGGTAAGGTCAATAGAAATAGCAGATAAACGCTACCTACCCAGGAAGATGATGAGTGTGTCGCGGGTTACATACGCGGGAATCACACACAAGTTCTGGCAATGTATTTTGTGAAAAATATCGATTGAAACTCTAATGTTCCGTTGATTGAATAAAAATATAACAGCCTTCGCTTCCCTAATGAAATTTTATCCACAAATACGGTCAATTGAGAGTTTTGTTGGCCAAAACTCTCATTTGCCCCCGAATTTTTCTCAGGAATAAATACCTCAACTTCACTTTCATAGCGCAAACCCTATCTATTGTATAACCAGATAAAACTTCAGTTATTTGTTTTTTTTTCACTATTGGAAACTCTATGATCTGTTGATTTTATATTGCTTCCAAAAATACAATTGTTTTAGGCCATATAAACAGAGCCTGGTGAGTATTTTCAAGAATTTTAAATAATTCTTTTTTTCTAAAAAACAAAATATACCACGTTTTCTCTCCATATTAAGCTCATAATAAGTACGCATAAATAAAATATTAATGCATAAAAAGTTATATTTTGCAATTTACTAACAGTAAAATTAAACAACAAACTACAAAAAAAACTCTAGTTTACTGCAATTTTTACAAGTTTGCGCACAACAATTTGCATATTAATTGAATAATTTTCAAATAAAAAGTATTTCCTACAATTCAACACCAAATTTAACAAAATTGGTTCAGAAATTAGAAACAATACATTTTAGCAATCGCTGTCATAATTGGAGATACGCATTTTGCAAGCAAAGTAATTTTTAAAAATATAGTGAGAGCATTTTTGGTCAAATAAATCTGAAAAAGAAAATAATTTTAGCATAGTCCATGCATGCCTATGCGAGAAAAAAATGAAAAAAAATCCATGCCGTGAATTACCCAAATATGAGCAATAAATAAAATACCTCGATTTTTTCGACATCACGTAACTAAAGATTTTGAAAATAAAATTCAGGGATAAAGTCAAGAGCTGAATAAGTTTATAGAACGGTTTACGACACTATCACAGCTTTTTTACGAATGAATCCGTGCTGATGACTGAATTATCATTTGGATAAAAATAATACTGCAATATATTACAGCATTTTGATCACAATATCTCAGGAGGAAACCATTTCCCACCTTTATGGGACGTTCGGGCGAGGAAGCCGTAAATCTCGTAACCCTTCCCGTTGGAAACACCGTGTTCTTTCACGACAATGAGATGTTTGCCAATTGTATTTCTCGAAAGAGTCCCGCTTTCGGGAGAAGATTTAACCAGATAATTAAAGCAATTTATTTTGGAAGAAAACAATCACCTATATTTCATAATTAGAAGGAGATATTTGCAATTCATAAATAGACTTAAGACCCAAGACCCAAGTTAAAGGTTAACAAAGAATCAATATTTTAAACGAGATAGCGATGGAATTAGTTCTCTCAGTGAGCATCACGATGTCATGTCAGCCGCTGAAGGAACATTCATGAATAAGGTCAGTCTTGAATCCAGCAAACATTTGCATGCAGCAAAAAAAGCATGACAAAATCTTAACGCACCTTAATACGGTATATAGAGTGCTATTATCTATCAATGTGTTATGAAAAGTGAAATTATTTAAATTTCATTCATGAAGTAAGTATTTTCCATTGACCCACCAAAGTTGAGGCACTTAAGTAATAATTTGACAGGCATCAGGCTGTCATCTGCCATCACATTGAACTACGGGATCGAATTAAATCTCATTTCATGGAATATATAAGAAGAATATTTCTCGTTCTTGAGAAACAATAACATAATGTGGGGAAATTCACCATGAAAAAAAACAATTTGCTTGACCGGAATGCGAGATAGGATCTTCCAACTTCGGTTCAGGCGTGTTGGCTATTCACATCACAAATCTATCTTAATGCAAAGCGAATTCCAGAGAACTTACACCTTTTAGTGGCCACTCAGGTATTTCTTACCTCCACTCAGGTATTTAGTGGCCACTCAGGCTACTTACGTAAGGCGACTGCGGTCGCGTTTTAACAACCCCTTTCTCCCATGCAAGGCGACGTAAGATTTTATTAGCCCTGTCCTCCTCAGAGCTTATGCTAAGTCACCAGAGACTCATGGAAACATGTACATTCATCTTTTCAATGAACTTTATTTTACGCAACGATGTTTAAGACTTCCGGACAGGAGACTTGGCGATAACGAGAGACCCTGGTTCGAGTTCAGGTTAAAGATAATGATTTTTTTCTCTATGAAATATTTTCAAGACTCTAAGATGTTCTCTTTTACACCCTCAAGTTCCTCTCCACACTCAAAAAAGCACTCATCGATGACAACTCTTCCGGGGGATCAGTCGAGGACAAAGGGAGCGCAGTCGGACGATCTAACATCCGGCGTAAACCTCGAAGGGCATCGTTTAAAGCGGCTGGAGGCCCCATACTTGTGACAACCATGAAAATCAACGAACGGGATTTCTCATATTACGGGATAACGTCCGTAATCCCGGATAAAACCTATCAATTAAGCCGATCATTTCCCTTTTGAAAAGAATCATCTTCGAGGTCGTCTCCTTATGAAAGCCCATTCGCGCCTATCGTAAAAATTCATCTCATTTTTCGGAACTTTCATCAAAAGGATCGAGATTGCTACGTTGTCTTTCTCTTCAAATCTCCCTTCTCCATCACTATAGCTCCTCCCACTTGCTTTATGGCGCACTTAAAAATGAGCCGTAAATCCCGAGGACTAAATAAATCGAGGGCGGCGGACAGAGTCGGAGAGGACCGAACGTTTTTCGCGGGGAGACCCAAGGAGACGAGGACACCGCGGTGGCAGTGATGATGGAGGCAATGATAATAACTCGCCCCCCTATAGGGCATGAGGAAGAGGAGGAGGAGGAGAGTTGCTTCTGGGGGAAATATAACAGTTTATGAAAGGAGGAGGAGAAATGACTCGGAAGTTTTAAACGGAATGTCCTTTTTTTATATACGCCGTCCCGGATTTATGGCCGGAATTTCGGCCCCCCCCTACACCACACGTTCCCCTCTCTCATCACGTGCAGCGCAAGGGGTCGTGAATCACACGCGGTGCTCTTTCTTGAGAGAGAACGCAGACACGGGCGCCCCGGCGAAACCAATCTAAGAACACAGGGGGAACGGGAGAGGGGATATAAAAGGGGACAAGTGGTGGAAAGTAGGGAAAAATCCTTTTTTTCGAAGAAGCCAAAGGGTCATAGTAATGTACCCTTTATTCAATCCCTTCTCCATTTTCAACCAGTGGTTTCCAACCGGGATGCCGCAAAATAACTAAGTCTATATCGGAATTCTACTCTGCGAGCCGCAACAAGGGTATATGGTAGGGGACGCTACAATACGACCCATGAAGAAAAGAGGGAACAGAGAATAGCTATCTGAAAATTACGACAAATGCAACGAATTTTGACTTCAGGCTCTAATTTTGCTGTAGTAAATTTTGTTGCGAGCTATGAAGGAATTTTAGCACCTATCCGCGCGATAGAGAAACCCTCTTAATCTTTCACTTGGAGTATATCATGTTACGTGATCTATTTTAAGTTCGAGCAAAGTATTGAATCAAGCTAATTTAATGGAGTTCTCCGCGGAAGCCAAGTAGTTAAAGCCTGGCAAACCAAATCTAGCGTGTTTGAATTCCACTTTGGAAATCCTAGGATTGATTGATTCTAGGTACATGGCGTTATAGCATCGGCAGTTGCAGCGCCTAAAACCGCAAGTATACTGTGGTAACTAATTTTAACACCAAATTTGGGTCAATTTGCTTGCGTAGACCTCAGTGTATAATAGTTATATCACATTACTCTAGACAAACAATGGTGTCAATATTCTACTATCATAGGGATCGGGTTGGTGTCACGGCTTGAATAATGGCCTCACATATCGCCCTGCGTTCGAATACCGATTCCTTATTGGGTGCTAAGTGGAGAGCACTTCAAGTGCAGTAGGTACTCGGTCCGTCGGATAGGATGTTATACTGCGGACCTCATTCGATAAAGAGTAGGCTAATACCGAGGCCGTGTTTCTCTCCACTCTTCCACTGTTCCCTGAACAAACCTTCTATCACCAACCCACCCACTAATCCTTGACTACGCAAATTACCTCCGATGTCGGTTGCCTTCCAAAAAAAACGAGCCAACCAAATAAGTAAAGAACGGAACGTTTTTATCCATAAATTTATTAATGCTAATGAAAGTTGAGTTTTGACGCGATGGGAAGTCCCTTCTTAGGCGGCCTTGAAATTTCGAAAGATTAAAAAATGAAATGGGGGATCTTTAAGAAAACATTTTGAAGTCTTGGGTATTACACTATTGGAAAAAGGTTGGCAGAACTCTTGTTCCGTTCTTCTCTACTAGAATGCTTTCATATCATTCGACGCGACCATTAAATTTTTCTCGTTAGGGCTCTCCTAAAGCGGTCTCGATTCCTTATCTTCTCGCGTTCCTTCGACGAATTGATTACTTTCTTTCCTCTTAGTGGAAAGAATTTCCATTTTTGCCACACACACACACATCGAATCCGGGCGTCTACAACCCACGGATTCATTTACGTGGAGTGGAGGAAGAGAGAAATGAAAGATTAGGACTAGGGAACTCCCTTCGAGTGTGAGCACCTTAATCGAGAGTTTCCACCCAGTCCGGCGCAAGGTTGGCTCTTAATGGAGATCTGAAAGGTGATCTTTCAGAACCACGCCATTAAGGCAGGATAAATTTTTTAAAAGAGATTTGCATAAGTGACTTTTAAAAACATGAATTTCTCTCTAAAATTCTGGCATGCGATCATTACCAATACATTTCTGCTGCACAGATTAACTGCCTAATGCAATGAATGCTTTCATACTTCAATACGTAGAAAAAACTAATTAAGTGGAATTGCATGACATCAGATTTCCAGGGTTTGACTTTTCGGGGTTTCCTTTCTTTTTTTACATCCTTACTCTCAACAAATAAAGCAATTAAATTATCAGGAACAGCCTTCATTCCATTTTCTACTCAGAATATCACACAGTTGTCGATTGTCGCCGATCACCTCATTCAAGTATCCATTGACCACAAGGTGGTGAAGAAGTGTTCTACTAAATAAGGGCAGTACTGGAAAGTAAGACGAAGTAAGAAGGGCAGCTAACAAAGTTGAAAGTTATCAAATGCGAAAAATAATAAATATTATAGACGTATGGCTATTATTCAAAATAACCAACCCTTTAATGGCAAAAGTCCACCTACCAATCGGCTTCTTCCATAGCAAGTTTATCGTTTTGCACTATGTGAAATGATTTCTCTCCTTTACTTACCACCCCAACCCAAAGCCATTTAAGTAAAGGGAAAACAGATGTTCCTCACTTGGGCCTCGGAATGAGGAATACTCAAGCGTATATTGGTCATGAACGAAATATTCTTAGAAATATTTGAGATTTGCACATGCTACGCCAGACATCTTCGGACCAGTAAAAAGTTAAAATACGAAAGTTTAAGGTTAGAATGGGAAACTGATTTTTGATTCGTTGAACGGAGGAGGATGGAGAAGGTGCGTTGAACGGAAAGGAAGACAAACGAGGAAGTGCTTGACAAGACGAGGAAGAGCGTGGGTGAGGAGAGGAAACTTGTGTATGAGATTAGGGGAAGGCAGGATAGGTGGCTGGAAGCGGTAATGAGGGGCGATGGCTTACTAAAGGCCTGATTACTTTTTTTTGAACCGCAACCGAAATATATATTCTTTAGAACCGCTTGAAGACACCAGAAGATTTCAACTCCAGTGTATTCCAAGGGAGAAGAAAATCATAAAATACCACAGGGCATAAGGGATTCGGTGGAGAAATCGAAGTACACCCAGCAGAAGTGACGAATAGCGCACCTGATCCTCGCAACGGCATTTTTACCATGAGAGTTACATAAATAATTTCACAAATAATTGTAAAATTATTTCATGGAAATAAAATCAGCTATAACCCAGCATACGTTTTATAAAACTAGATTTTTAAAAGGTTTTATAAACTTAGTATTTTACAACTGATTTTGTAAAAGGTTTCAGGCTATTTTTTCCAGTGAAAAAAAGGCATTATATTCAATAAGAAGGAGATATTTCAAGATAATAGATGGAAAGCGGAGAAATATATTGAAACTCAAATTATCTAGCAAAAGGGCTAAGCTAATTTGAAGCGATTATTTTGTAAGCTTAGGGGACGAATGACGGCAAATGATAAAATTTGAATGATAAGTCACAGAGCAAGCCGTGGTCAGACAAATAGACGACTCGAAGTAATTTTGCGTTAAGGAACACGTACTGGAAATAATTAATGGGATAAGAAAAGTAATAAAAGTAGAAAATATCGCTAAAAAGTGAAATGCATCAAATTGATGTAAATCCAAGAAAAACAAAAAAAACATGCATGAAGAATTAAGGGAAATAAGAAACATCCATCTTCGTAGAGAGAGATGTTTAATAGCTCCCACTTGATTCTTACATGCAGTAACAGTCGAATCAATGACGATGTTGTAAAACGATATCCGATTGAAGAAGTAAGAGCACCGCTGAAAAAAACGAATAAAGATCTTTGACGAACATTCATCAAATTCAACCATGATGAGAGCTTTCAAATAAAGAAAATGATCACTTACGATATCAATAATTTGATAATAAACCATTGAATTACATCATTTGCTTCGTCGAAGGATTCAAACGAAATAAAATCCAATTCAAATACATGAATTATTGAGTAAATTCTCAAAACTACGAATTTAGTGCAAAACGAAGCGACCTTAATTTGCTCAGTTTGTTTCTTCTTGTTTTGGGAAAGGAATACTCTTGGAATTCTCCATCAATAGGCGTATTTTTGATTCTCACATTCAGCAGCAGGCTTTAAAGTGAAGGCATGTAGAGGTTACCCAATTGAGTAATTGAACGCAGCGTTTCATAAAATCAATACTGAAATTCCTATGAAGAATTATGAAGATTAATGATGACCATTGTTCGAAATTAAGAAATAAATTTTATTTTTCACCAAATAAATTTTCAAAGCGATCAAATGAAATAAAATCCAATTTCCAATTCTATTAAAAGCGATCCTTACGCCTGCAAATGTCATTGATCATTTGAAGTAAAAAAAATTTAAAAGTAGTTTCAATTGAAAAATGCACTCCATTGAAGTGAGTATATCTTTATTAATTTAGAAAAAAATTATCTTCTTGTTATTTATATGCTAATTTCTTAGGTAAATCTAGTTAATGAAAAAAATTAGCGAATAATTGTATACATAATAGATATCCTTTTCTGAAGAAATAAAAATAAACTAAATTCACTGGAGTGCGCTTTTCAATTTAAACTACTTAGAAATTTTGTGACTTAGAATAATGAATGGCACTGGAAGGTATAAGGATCCTTTTTTAGCATTTAATAGATTTATTTAGCATTTAATTATCTATTTTCGTAAATATTTAGTAACCAACAAGAGTTGGTAAAAAGGAAGTGAATATTACAAAAATAAGTTTCCAGTTGGAAACACGTGACTTAGTACTATCCGCAAATACATCAGATGAGTACTACAATGCTCTTTCGAGAGTCAACTACATAATGAGAAACATGTCTACAATTCCATCCCTAACCTCTCCTCACAACCCATCATTCGCATGAAAAGAAAGTGTGTCTCACTGCCCGATACTTCTCCAATCACTCAATCCTGAAGGGGAAAATAATTTCGCTCAGAAAGGAGGCAAAAGTCCGATACCTTAGTTGATTGAACAGCCTATCCATTTTCAAGGAAGTTGGTGAGGAAGATACGAAGAAAGCAGATGGTAGAGGACGGCTGGCGTATTGAGAGGTGTCATGTTGTTGTAGAGGGCGACGGAGGGGAGAATAACAGGTAAGAAGCAAGGAGGTTTGAAGTATATACTTCTATATACTCCATATGCTTCTAACCTCATTGGGTAAAGCGCACGAGCGTACCAAGAAGGCCGATTTTTGGGTAACGGGTGCTCCTGTCTTCTCCATGTACATCTAACTTCCTTGGTAAGAAAGGACGAGGTAAAAGTAAAATTGGAGTTTTGGACAGTGTGAGAGGGGACAGGAAATTAGATGAGTTAGTCCGAATGCTGTAGGGAATATCCGCTTTTTTTTTGTGGCAGCAAAACTAGGGAATTACACAAACCCCCTTCCCCTACTCCCCCCCCTCTTTCCTTTGCTCCTTTGTATAAATATTGCTATTGGAGGCATAACGTGAGACATAAAATTTTAAGTGGACAGTACAATTACGGTAGTTTTATTTAAAATGCTGTTCCACCATATATCGCCCGACACTGTCGAATTTATATAGGGAATTACACGATAAACATAAGCGGGGTCTAAATACAGTGGTTATAAGCAGAGAAGGGACGCTTGTGACTTTTATTTTACCATTTCATGACCTTTATTCCATGGCTTTCATGACTTTTATTTTCCTGTTTCATGACGTCTATTTTTTTAAATTCGGTCATTTCATGATACTTTAGCTAAAAGTATGACGTTTATTTTCCTGCAATATTTAAACTAATATTATCATCCGTATAGTTACTTTAGGGTAAGGGGTTCAAAAGAAAGCACCTTCCTCGCTTCTCCTCTTACTCCTAAACACCAGGATTTCTGTAGATATACGGATGTAAAAATGATCAACGTACCTGATAATATCACTACGTTATGAAACCCGGGTCGTTAGAAATAAATCAATTTAGTGGACCATTACAAAATGTAATTGTTATAACCCGATATGGAGATGGGTATGTATTTGTATCGAAGCGGCCAGTCTGCGAATTCCTCCAATTCACCTGTTTTCCGATCACCTTCAACCACCTACTTCACATATTTTGCTATACTACATATGCATATTTATACTAACCTTTCATTTTCTTCATTAACCTTTTTCCAATCCAATACCATTCACTTAAACCTGCCTGTGAAGTGAATTTCTTTCTCGACGCCATGTTTGAAAATCAGACCTTTTCCTACTATTTTCCTGAGATGGTGCAGCGGTCGAGCAGTTAATCCTCTTCGCTTTAAACACCTGACCCATGATTTTTCCCGCCTTCAACTTAAACTATACCCCCCCCCGCTTTACGACACGTTTTACACAACGTCTTCCCCTACCATTTCAACTACAATTTGACCATACTACAACCACACCCCCCTCGATTCATCAACCCACTCGGGGGATTTTTATCTTTAAAAAAATATAAGCTACAACTTTCACCACACTACAATTACACCCCCCTCCAATCACCAAACCACCCGTGGGATTTTTTTCTTTAAAAATGCGCTATAACTTTGACCACACTACAACCACACCCCCCTCCAATCACCAACTCAATAGGGGGATTTTTTTTTCTTTTGAAAAACATTTGCTACAACTTTCACCACACTACAACTACACCACCCTCCAATCACCAACCTACTCATGGGATTTTTTTTCTATGACAAAATTCGCTACAACATTGACGACACTACAACTACGCCCCCCTCCAATCACCACCCCACTCCGGGGAATTTTTTCTGTAAAAAAATACGCTACAGCATTTACGACATTACAACTACACCATGCTCCAATCATCAACCCACTCGGGGAATTTTTGAAATATATGCCCATGTCCGTTAACCTCTTTTTCTCACTTCCCAGTTTTCACCACTGAAAAATGTCAATTTCCGTCTTCATGTTTTCTCAAAACTGCATTTTGGCTTTCCTCAACACCCAGAAATGCCTTTTTCGCATTTGAAAATGGCCATTTCCAGGCCGCGCACCGTCCCGCCCTAGCACCCCTGTTTTACTCCATGCGCCCGTAACCTTGTTGGGGGGCGGGGTATGCCCATATATTAGATGTGCAATTAGTCCGTACCCCTCTACCGGCATTTCAAAAAACATCGAAATATGGCATCAAAATGTCACGGCAATATCTCCATTTTCGTCATTTTCAATATTTCATTACTCCAAAACTAAGTATCCCATGCCTTTCTTTCTTGCATTTCCTAAATGCTCATCCCTTTCAATGTCATTTATTTCTTTTCTCTCAGTTCCTTACGTATCTGTCAGAAGATATTCTTCCTCACTGGACCCTTCAATATACATGTACCTGGAGAGGTTCCACATACTTAAGCCTGAAGTGATTACTACCATTTTATGACGTTTAATCCGCTTTTATATGAGTTTGCTGTTATATTTTAGGTGTTGAAATTATGCATTTTTTGTAAATTTGGATATTATTAAATAAATGGTTTCTTCATGAATAACAATGTAATTAGACCTCGAGTATAGGGCCAAGATTCCAAGATTTTTAAGTGAAATTTAGAAAATAGAAAATGCTATTATGTTTCCTCTTTTTTACTTTATCTATAATTATTTTTACTCTCGGAGCTCTTTTCCTGTGTATTGTAGCTAAAACTTTAACTAACTTCCTCAAGGGAAGGGCGTACTAGCTAGGCATGATTTTCAAATACTCAAGGGTAAGCGCGTCACAGGTTGGTTAGTCGGTTGGCTATTACAGGAGGAGACCGAAAACCGAGTTCATATCACTTGAGGCAAGCTGATATGTTGGTCAGGGAATAACTAAATGAAATATGTGAGGAAAGGTGGATAGAAACTTGGCGTAGGCATCAGCCTACTCTTAGCAACAGGCGCCAAGGAGTCCAACAGTTTAACCGATAGAAACCTCCATGCATGGGCTTATCGGTATGCACCTTGAGCAAGGCCTTCTGCTCGGCTTTTTTTATTTCGAGCTTGAGGACGTCTGCCTTCAATGACAAGATGGTCGTGTCATTGTCGCATCCGTCGGATGACGGGTCGAAGTCAAGACCGGTTTCGTCCGCTGCCCTCTTTGCCGCCTGGAAGAGAAACGCCCCTGCTCCCGCACTCTCGTGATCACTCACGAGATTGAGCAGGGGGTCCCTGCTTTTCAAAACTCGGCAAGCTGTACCCAGGACAACTCTGTTGTGGAGACATTCCAGACTCAATAGTCCTCTACCACCTACATTGCGAGGGAGATACAATCTGGCGACGGAAGATTTCGGATGAAGACTTCTATAGATGGTCATCATCTTCCTCGTTCCCCTATCGAGGTTCTGCAACTCGTTGACGTTCCACTTCATGCATCCGAAGGTATACAGCAGTGTAGGAACCGCGAACATGATCGTGGCAAGAACCTTGTTCTTGCCTGACAGCTCAGAACTCCAGATGTTCCTGAGAGTCTGTCTGTATTTGGCGGTGAGCCTTTCCTTCACTGCTGTAACCTCCTGCATTCGGCGCTGGGGGACGCCGAGATATTCATAGCTGTCATCGTCCTCGAGGTGACGAATGACGCTCCCGTCAACAAGTTGCACGTCTTCCTTGATCTCCGAAAATCTTCCTCTCGCCAAGTGGATGGATGCACACTTGTCCAATCCGAACTCCATTCCTATAGCCTCACTGTATTCCAGTACGGTGTCCAGGGCAGTGCGAAGGTCTTTCGCATTAGAAGCATACAGCTTCAGGTCATCCATATAAAACAAATGGGTGACCTTATGCTTCCTGTCACCTGGAACACCGCACATGTATCTTTCACATGTATCACCGCACAAGGCTGGTCAGGCCGTCGCTGAACTACGAATGCGGTTGTTAAGCACAATATCTTATGATGATGGACAACCTAGGCCGAGAGACATCCACCGGAAGATCTCTCTGCGGGGTAACCACCTGCCCCAGTTGAATGGTCTTATCGACGAAATCCTAACGGAAACGTCGGACCTTTGGACGGTAAATTGCGTGGTCTATGCTGCTGCCAAAATTATGGCTCACTCCCAAAAGAACACCTCTTGGGAGGACAAAGCAGCAAAGAGGCTTGAACAGTTGGAGGCCAAGATCACGCAGGCGAGACAACAGGCGTCGAGAATTCAGTGTGTGATGGAATACATCGCATCTGGGCGAGCTTTCACTCCTAAAGTTCGGCGCATAGCGCGCAGTCTCAGGTACAACCATCACACGCTGAATAAAAGCGTGCTGCTTACCATTAAGCAGCACGCGGTCGATAGAGTACGGGCACTCACCACGGCCCGGAAAAAACTCCTGAAGAGGAGTAGGGGCGTGAGAGAAAATGCCACCTTTCTCCTTCAGCCGTCCCGTCTCTTTCGACCAGCTCCGCCTGTTGTTGAATCTCCGCCTCCCATCCAAGAGGTTGAACGTTTCTGGAAGGAAATATACGAAACGTCGAAGCCATTCAACGGAGACACTCCGGCCATAGGCCTCTTTAAAGAGGTTTGTGACCGCCACCTACAAGATGTGGATGGACCTCTTTCAGTCACCGAAAGTGACGTGAAGAAGGCCTTCTCTGGCAAGAAGAATTTCTCGGCTCCAGGAATGGATGCCGTGAATAACTTCTGGTGGAAGAAATTTACTTCCACCCACCAACACCTCGCCAGAATCTTCACGTCCTTTCTAAATGGTGGAAAACCAATTCCACCTTGGCTGACTGAGGGACGCACGGTTTTAATACCTAAGAAGGGAGACTTGTCCAATCCAAAGAACTACCGCCCTATAACCTGCCTCAACACTGTATATAAGGCGTTCACCTCGATCTTGAGCGACCTTATCCTACACCAAGTCCAGCCGGTTTGGGAGGAGGTGTACGAGCAGAGGGGCTCAAAGCGGGGAATCGCGGGATGCAAGGACAACCTGCTCATTGATAGGTGCATATGCCAGGATGCCATCCGGCATAAGCGAAACCTATCAATGGCCTGGGTGGACTACAAGAAGGCTTTTGACACCACTTCGCATGAGCTATTGATCGCCATGCTGAAGTTGATGAAAGTCCACCCTGAGGTTGTGTCCTGCATCCAACGCCTGTTACCACTGTGGAAAACGCGCTTCGTTCTGACCTCAGGCAAGCGGTCAGTTTCCACAGAGTTGGTAACATACCACCGTGGCGTTTTTCAAGGCGACAGCTTGAGCCCCCTACTGTTCTGTATTTCCCTCCTACCCCTGTCCCTTAGGCTGCGACGAGGTAAAGGATACATGTGTGGTGTTCCAGGTGACAGGAAGCATAAGGTCACCCATTTGTTTTATATGGATGACCTGAAGCTGTATGCTTCTAATGCGAAAGACCTTCGCACTGCCCTGGACACCGTACTGGAATACAGTGAGGCTATAGGAATGGAGTTCGGATTGGACAAGTGTGCATCCATCCACTTGGCGAGAGGAAGATTTTCGGAGATCAAGGAAGACGTGCAACTTGTTGACGGGAGCGTCATTCGTCACCTCGAGGACGATGACAGCTATGAATATCTCGGCGTCCCCCAGCGCCGAATGCAGGAGGTTACAGCAGTGAAGGAAAGGCTCACCGCCAAATACAGACAGACTCTCAGGAACATCTGGAGTTCTGAGCTGTCAGGCAAGAACAAGGTTCTTGCCACGATCATGTTCGCGGTTCCTACACTGCTGTATACCTTCGGATGCATGAAGTGGAACGTCAACGAGTTGCAGAACCTCGATAGGGGAACGAGGAAGATGATGACCATCTATAGAAGTCTTCATCCGAAATCTTCCGTCGCCAGATTGTATCTCCCTCGCAATGTAGGTGGTAGAGGACTATTGAGTCTGGAATGTCTCCACAACAGAGTTGTCCTGGGTACAGCTTGCCGAGTTTTGAAAAGCAGGGACCCCCTGCTCAATCTCGTGAGTGATCACGAGAGTGCGGGAGCAGGGGCGTTTCTCTTCCAGGCGGCAAAGAGGGCAGCGGACGAAACCGGTCTTGACTTCGACCCGTCATCCGACGGATGCGACAATGACACGACCATCTTGTCATTGAAGGCAGACGTCCTCAAGCTCGAAATAAAAAAAGCCGAGCAGAAGGCCTTGCTCAAGGTGCATACCGATAAGCCCATGCATGGAGGTTTCTATCGAAACATCGAAAAGCATGGGCTATCGAAGGAGCTAACGTTTGCCTTCCTACGCTCCGCCGGTCTGAAGTCCGAGACCGAGGGTTTTGTCCTCGCGTGCCAGGATGGTGTCATAAACACACTCGTGTACCGCCGCATTATATTCAAAGCGGAGGTTGCGGACACGAGATGTAGGGCGTGCCGAGCCCAGCCGGAGACTTTGAGTCACCTTCTCTCCGGCTGTAGTTATTACGCTAAGGCAGCATATTTAGCTCGGCACAACGCGGCCCTACGGGTGTTATACTTTCATCTTCGACACCATTATGGCATCGACGAAACACCTGTGCTGCCCTATGCCCCTGGAGATATTGAGTCCGTCGTGGAGAACGATAAATGCACGATCTGGTGGAATTACTCCTTTTCCACCACCAGGCACTTGGAGGCGACCAAGCCTGATATCGTTCTCCTCGACCACCTCACACGCTCCATGTTCGTGATCGAGTTTTCGGCTCCGGCTGAAACTAACATGGATGCGAAGGAGGTGGAAAAACGGACGAAATATCAAGACCTGCTTTTCGAACTTCGACGGATGTACCCCGGACACTCTGTGAAACTGGTGGTCCTCATCATAGGTGTGCTCGGTGGAGTTAAGGGCTCGCTGCTAAATAACATCAAGTGTATTCCGTCCTGCGTGGCACAGGCGGAATTACTAGTTGCACGCATGCAGAAGGCCGTCATCCTGGGGTCACTCCGTTTACTGCGGACGCATGACCCTACCGCAGCGTAGCCACACATCCGATGGGCGTCGGACGTGGCTGCGATTACTGCCCAACCCCTCTCGAGTCTTCGGCCATTATGACGGCAATGAAACCTGATGCTTGCCGGGGACTCGGAGGGTCATGTTACAACTGTAACAATTAAAATAATAATAATAATAAAACGTCTTTATTGGGCGAGATTGGGACTAGAAAGTCCCATCTTCCATCTAACCCCTCGTCAAACATAAAATTATTGCAGTTAAATACATTGTCAAGTTGCTCTTGGAATTACATTCAACAAACAAAATTATAAGTTAGCAAAGTGTAAAAAGATGTGAGCAAACGTGGGAAAAACCTAAGGATATTGACTGTCGTCCTTATTGGAAAAAAAACCCACTGCAGGAAAACGCCCACACAAGAAGGGGGGCGTGAAAAACCTGCGAAAACCTACTGAGAAAGAGCTAATGTAAACATGGATGATACAAGGGATAGGAGGGAGAAAAAGAAGAAAAAGAGAAAGAGGAGGAAAACAGCGGTAAAAATAGGAACTTGGAACGTAAGGACCATGATGAGTAGAAGTAGAAGTAGAAAAAAGTATTTATTGCTCTAGGACATATGTCCTCTAAGAACAAAAAAATTTACAGTACAAAAATAGAATCATTGGGTAGTACACTAGAAGAGACAGGACATAGTAGCAAAGACATTAGGAAGAGAATAGCGCTAGCGAAGGAAGCGTTCAATAATAGAAGGGAGCTGATGATGGGGACTTAAGTAAGGATGTAAAAAAGATGCTGGTGAAGACCTTGATATGGAGTGTGGCGTTGTATGGGGCAGAATCGTGGATGTTGAGAAAGGAAGACGAAAGTTGGCTGAAGGCTTTCGAGATATGGGTGTGGAGGAGGATGGAGAAGGTGCCTTGGACGGAAAGGAAGATAAATGAGGAAGTGCTTGACATGGTGGGTGAGGAGAGGAAACTTTTTGTTGAGATTAGGGGAATGCAGGGTAGGTGGCTGGAAGCGGTAATGGGGGGCGATGGTTTGCTGATGGCCGTGATATAGGGAAGGATGTTGGGTAAGCGGGGAAGGGGAAGAAAGAGAATAAGTTTTATGGACGGGATGAAGAAAGGTAGGACTTATGCTGAGATGAAGAAATAAATACTAGAGGTAGATAGGGCACGGCACGTGTAAGAGTCCGTTGGATATTCTCTGACTTTCATCAATTTCAATATTCAAGAAGTCATTACATTCAAGAAGTCATTGTCTGAAGGAAAGATACCAATAGACTGGAAAATTGCAAACGTTACACCGATATTCAAAAAGGGAAACAGACACGACCCAGGGAACTATCGACCAATTTCATTAACGTCGATTATAGGCAAGATACTCGAACATATAGTCGTTAGCAATATCATGACGTTCCTGGACAGTCGAAACGTCCTCCATGGCTCTCAGCACGGCTTCCGGAAAGGTAGATCATGTGAAACACAACTCGCGCTCTTTCTTCATGACGTTCTCAAATCTGGTGAAGCGAAAAGACAAGTGGACGCATTATTTCTAGATTTTATGAAAGCTTTCGACACGGTACCTCACAACAAACTTTTATACAAATTACAGTCATGCGGGCTAAACGAAACAGTAGTAAACTGGATTCGCGACTTTCTGAGTGATCGTAAGCAAAAAGTAGTTCTTGACGGAATTAGCTCTGATGTAGTTAAAGTGACATCAGGTGTCCCACAAGGAAGCGTGATCGGACCCCTTTTGTTCATTATATACATAAATTATCTATGCTCTCGAATTAGCAGTAAAATACGTTTATTTGCCGGTGACGCTGTCATCTATCGTGAAATTAGTGATCACTCTGACTTTGAAACTCTATCATCGGATTTAAACAACGTTCATGTGTGGAGCCAAGAGTGGGGACTCGAACTTAATCTGAGCAAATGCACGGCGGTACATTTCTTGCGGAGGTCGTCCAACTATTCCCATGTATATGCTGTGGATGGTGTGAACATAAAGGCGACAGATGAAGTGAAGTATCTAGGAGTTACGATAACTTCGGACCTATCGTGGGGAACACATATAAGAAATATTTGTGGCAGAGCTCTGAAGAAGCTAGGATTCGTCAAGCGTATTGTGGGAAGATTTTCGGATAAAAAAGTAAAAGAGAGGTGCTATTTCGCACTCGTCCGGCCACACCTTGAATATGCAGCGAGCATATGGGATCCAGTGCAGAAAGACTTAATCCGGGAACTTAATAAAATACAAAGGAAAGCTACGCGATTCGTCAAAAACAGCTACGGGCGTACAGACAGCGTTACACAGATGTTAAACGAATTAGGCTGGGAGCCGCTAGAGACTCAAGAGGCTGCGCGCTAGGCTTAGATTGCTCGAACAATTGAGAATAGTTATCTTTCAGAACGACACGGAGAACATCATATTAGAACCCCACTATATTTCCAGGTCCGACAGAAACGATAAATTAAGAGAGATATTTTGCCGAACGGATAGGTATGGGAATTCGTTTTTCCCCCGAACAATAAGGGACTTCAATAAATGCTAGGCGTAATTTAATTACAGCGTTTCCTTTTCATATGTAAACGGCTGGTGTCCTAACACCCCCCGCCACACGCCTATTGAGGCGGCTTGCGGGGTAGTATGTAGATGTAGATAACCTACCTCTAACCGGTAGAATACTCTAATGAATGAAATGATTGAGTGATTTTCCATCATCAGGTACCTACAGACAGCAAAAAACATCAAGTATCGGTACCAACTAATGGCATTTTTGGGATAGAGGTGGGGTGTTAGGAGGTGGGGTGTTAGGAGGTAGTTGGGAGAAAGGTTACTTTTCGGGAATAAAGAGAATGGGGAATTACTGACGCTTTCGACGGAATGAGTAACGCGTAAGGTATAAAACCATTAAGTGGAAATACCCAGAGACTCAAGTAACTTATAAGTACATATTCACTTCACAAATTTTATAATTAAATTATCATTAATTGGTAAATAGTTAATAAATAGGTAAAAATAAATACATGCCGGAAGGTAAAATAGACTGCGGAACCACTACAAAAATTGATACCGTTTTTCGACTTTATTACCCGTGAATTGTGTCTCGATAATATACACATATATTTCATAGCTAAATACTGAATTATTAATGAATAAATAAAAGCAGAGGAGGTTGGCAACTGAAATCGACTCTCGACCCACTGAAGTAGCTCAAATGAAAAAGGACCAATGCATTCTTCACTCAAAAGTGCGTAAACCACATCAACTAGGGATGGGTTTATGAAAAAATAGGGAATAATTTAGGTGATTTATTCGTAACATTTCTCAAAGGAAAGAACTAGACGGTATGCAATAGACGAATAAAAAACAGTAGAGCTTCATGGTGAAAATGCTTCCCGTATTGTTTCGTTTTAAGTCCTCGCTGCTCAAGCTGGGTAGCTCTTTCTTCATTCCAAAATTTTACCGAGTTATCTTCAGCACGACGTTCTGTGACCTTTAATGGCCACTGGAGGCTCCGCTGGAGGTGATGCTTTCCCAATGAAAAATTGGCCATGAGGGATCATATAACGCCGGGCTGCTGTGGATTGCGCGGTAAAAATCCCCAAAAGACCAAACGCTTTCCACGATATCCTCGCAAAATGAGATACGCTCAAATTCAAGACCCCACGAGGAATTCACTCAACTCGAATTGCGGAGAAAAATAGCGTTGAACGTAATCTTACTTTGCGGAAAAAGTGCACAGGCCCTTTATTTTTCGTTAAAAATGTCCATTGAATGTAATATGTAATTTCTGCACCCATCGCTTCAAGGTTACAAATCGGATGGTACGTAATGATCAAACGGATTTTCCGAACCGTGCTAATATATAAATTTCCGTAGATAATTACGCTACCTTTGTTTCCAAACAAAGTATTGAAATCCTATCCACTAACAACCGAGCCGATTTTTCCATTCGGAATCGAAAATTTATACAAACCACCCCAGACAATAGAGCGGATAGTGTGTAGGAAAAAGGGATAGTGACTTCCACGGATCAACGTACTCAATTCCTGAATTTTCTGTAAGTGATGAATTTTTCTTTCCCAGACATTACTTGGCTAGGAAGTCAAGCGAGGAAGATGGCGGGAGAGAAAGGAAAATTGGTGACATAGTATCGGATGAAGGAGCACAAATGGATGAGGGAATTACCAACTGAGAAAGGGAGGGCATGCTGAAAAGATTGTTACACCGTAAAAGGTGAGGCTATTAAATAGTGTACAGTAAAACTTAATTACCCATCTTGTTCAATGGAAATCGCTTTCAAATCCTTATTTATTGACAACTTTTCTATGTCCTGCGGACCACTCCCGAGGTTCTGGCGGACCACCAGTTGGGAACCACTGGTCTAGAGGTAATAGAGGTCCAAGTGACCATATGTTCTCCTCCGTAGGTGCTCTTTTTTCAAAGACCCTTATACTTGCTCAGTGGTTAGTATCATGACCTTAGGAACTGTTTTATGACGTTATGGTAGCCCTGGAATGAATAAAGTATTCGGCAAGACGTCTTTGCAGTTTACATTATCGTAGCGAATAGGGGAGCACTGCCGGAGATGGTGAATATTTTGATGATGCCTCCAAGGAGAAAGCAGAGCAGTAACGCCGGCAAATGTGCCTTTCGGTACTCCCAGGCCTCGGACTGAGACGTGGACAAAGCGACGTGACTACCAATGGACGTCATAACGACCGGCAAATACCCACATTCCATTCTCCTTGACGCCGGACTAAACATTCCTAACCCCGGAGAGGAACCCAAAAACTTTTTTGACTTGTTATTGATGCAATACATGATTGCTAGGGAAACAAAGGCAACGCAGAGGAGTTATGCGGCGCAAATGTAGCGCTATAAGCAAAGATAACCAAGTAAAAACCAACTCAACAAAGACTCAACGCCCTGAGGACGATGACAGAGTTAGCCATCGAAACGTCGGCTTTGGCTGAACATCTCACCTGGTGGGAAACCCGTGAAGAATTCATTCACAAGTAAAAACTTTTGACACGAGAGGGGTTTCTAGTGTTCTCGGGGACTCAATTTTGCATGGGTACATACAGGGGCGGCTCTAGGATTTCCTTGAGGGGGGGGGCGCGACGGGCTGCTTACCCCTCCCCCCTCCCCCCACTCTCTCTCTCCGTGATTGTGACGAGGGTGATGAGACGTTCGTGTTAAATTGGGAACGACTCTCGGACAACAATGGAAGTAGCATTAAAAGTACTACGAATTTCGTTCAAAGATAAAAAATAATCATTAACCAGATGATGTGGCATACAAGCGTCAAAATAAGATAGGAGTTTCGGCATTATAGTTGAGAAAGAATGAAGCAATTGGTACAAATTGTTTGGTTTTAATGAGCGAATTAAGAAAGCGATAAACCGAGAAAATTGCAAAAGCCCGTGTTATTTTATGGAAAAAGTTGTAAAAGTAATTTCCGATTTTCGTATGGAATTTCAAACGATCTGTATATTTTTTCGTTCCAAGCGGGAGACACAAGCTTTGAATAGACGTTCGAATCGAAGATTTCGATGGAGAGTTGAGGGAAATAGGGCGAGAAAATAAAAAAAAACGCCGTGCAATCTTATGGGAAAATTGTGAATATAATTTACGACTCATGTATTATTTATGCACTTTCAATTATGATCAAATCATGAAAACAGAGAATCCACACCAAATGCAGCAAACCCCATCGCTGTAGATCAAAAATTGAGAGAGAAAAAGCAGGCATAAGCGTAACATTTATAAATAGAGGGTAGTCTACGGTACGTGATGCGAGTTCGCATTTTATACCCCTTGACAAAAGTGCTTAGCGGGCGAAATGAAGTTTTCACTTCAATATATTCAATTCCAATCTTACCCATAAGTATTTAACTTTTGGATTTCAGGAACTACTGTATGATTGATCAAGAAGAAAATACAACTGAAGTCGACAGTAAAATCATTTGCCGCATTTCATTTGAATATCTTGGAGAATATTTTTGAGAAGTTATTATAGAGATTATTATCAGGTATTTATAAATACAATCATGTGCACACACAAATTTTCTGATGTATATAGCAAGATATATTTAAAGAATAAGAAAGCTAGATTTCTGCAGGAACCATAGAGTAACATGGTTTTTTAACATGAACTTACATTAAATTTTAGAAGTAAAATGACCATAAAATATTTTAGAAATAAAATGATAAAATTTTATGCTTCATAATAAGAATTCACATCTTCTAGTCTTTTGACTAGCAAACCGATTGATTACATTGTCAGTATTAATATTTATGTTTCTGTGAATATATAACAACGCCAACCCAGTCAATCGATCTTCATTCATCCTTGTTCTGAGCCAAGTTTTCAGTCTTCTCAAATCTGAAAAGCTCCGTTCAGCCGTAGCAGCAGAAATGGGTAGGGTCACCAAAATTTGATACAAGATTTTCAACAGAGGATAATCATTTTCATCACATTTCATGTAAAGTTCCATGGCAGTTTTCATTGATTTCATGTCATTAAATTCCGGACTTTTTTTCCAAAAAGTTATCTCATTATCTAATTCCGTTAACATTGTACTTTTATTTTTTTTCAATAACGGTGCATATTTATCACATATTTTTTCAAGCATGCTTTCTAACGAGTCCGAATTTTTTATTTCCATGAAAACAGCTGGGATTAGTGTATTCAACTTGAAGCACTCTATTGACTCTCCAGCAAATCTGTCCTTGATATCCGTATTTACGTAATCTAAGATGGGAATATAGATGATTTTTTCCCAATACGCGATTATATCATCTTCATCATTGGTAGCCGGGTAATTTGCTCGATTCTTTTGTCGATTGGCTGCACGTGGAATGTGGATTGGAATGTCCATTTCCTCCATAATTTTCTTAGCCTTTGCAAAAATTCCTGAGAAAATTTTATAAGAGTTCAACCGCTTATCCTTTAGTACTTCAAAAGTTTGGTCAACTTTTTTTTAGCTTGAAAAACATCTACAGTCTCATTTTGCAAATATCTGCTTAAAATATAAGTTGCACTCAAAACATCACTCAGACTATATACAGTTAAAATGAATTCACAATTACAAATTGATAACAATAAACATTTTCCTTTAGTTGCCGTTTTATAATCATCCCACTTTGACACTTTTTCGAGAGCTTTGGCAATATCAGGTAAGTCGTCTCTAAAAGTTACAATAGCTTTATGCCTTTCTACCCATCTAGTCTCACAGTTACCTGTCATTTGATGACCTAAGATATCAACAATGGTTTTATTACGTTTACTTGATGCTTTAAAAAAGGAGACGACTTCATTAATTGCGCCAAAAGCATTCCTCACACTCTGAACTTTAGAGCTCCTAGATATGGCTAAATTGAGAGCATGGTTCTTGCAACTACATAAGAGACTGTAAATCGCTTCTGTCTGTATTTCGGACACCGCGCCTCTACTCTCTGATATATTAACAGAACAACCATCACAACCAACACCTATGCAATATTTTGTATCTAAATTCATCTGTTTAAGTAGAAATAAAACAGATTGTCCTAAAATTTTGCCGGTAATCTTTGGTTCTTCTTCAACCCCAGAATAATTATGGTGGTGCAAATCCAGAAAACCTACGAAATCTTCATGTATTTGTCCATCGTACACATATCGTAAACAAACAGTCAACTGAGATGTGTGCGACATATCTGTTGTTTCATCAAAAATGACAGAGAAATATCTGGCTGCATGAACACGTTCTTGAACAACTCTCAAAATTTCTTGCCCGCAACAAGTAATCAATTCATTGGCAGTATTTTTGCCAATATAGGTCGCGTTCCCCTTGCACGTTTTTAGGTGATTTTCTAAATCCATATCTCCGCTGTCAATCCTAAATCTTAATGAAGCTCTGAAATTTCCATCATTGTGAAGAAGATCTTCAGAATCTTCGAGCAAACTCCCATCATCACGGTGACCTCTCAGCGGAATATTCTGCCTTCCATGGAACATTATTGTTTTAATTATTGGGACTAGCCGGGCACGATTACTCATGATCTGTTTCTTCCTCTCTTCGCTTATTAGATTAATTATGCTGTGTTCTGGATTTTTGTAAGCCTTCAAAAATGCATTGCCATCTATTTCCGCATCCCGGTGATATTTGTTTGCACGATGTTTTTCCAAATCTCCATCTTTTCCAGAAAGTTTTGCATATTTTTGTAAAGGCTCGGTGACTAATTTTTTTAAGGGTACGGTTTTTTGTCCTCCACTCTGCTTAGAATAGCAAAAGACCGCAGAGAACTTGCAAAACAGACCCTGTTTTTCTTCAGAGAAGACTAACCAAGGATAGTTTGTGAAATGACTAACTTGGACACATCTGCGTTCACTACGCTCTTGTTCTCCATGTCGTTTTGCATGCAAGGAAACCGGAAAATTGTATCCAGGTGGAGGAGTCCATGGATTATTCAATAGGTTATATCTGGTAAAATCATCTAGTTTTTCCATGATTTTGATGTAAAGGCCAACGTCATACTTCGGTATACTTATGGAACCATCAGATGAATTTCTATTGCCCTGTGGAAGAATATCTTACTAACTAATTGTAAAAATTTCACAAACATATTTTTTCAATGCTTCTTCTCTTAAACGAAAATAAAAGTTTTCGTGCGGGATGAGTTACAACAAATAATGGAAGTTTTTCGCTCACTGCATCAAAATACCTCGAAGGAATGAGGAATACAAGAAAATCAGATTGAGGAAAAGTAAGAATCTGATGGAACTTGGTCGTCCTCGTTCTTATTATTTATTATTTGTTATTAGGTGCTGATTTATTCAGCCAGTACACGTAACCAATGGATGTTGAATTCAACGTTCGGAAAATCGTTAAAATGGCGGAAATATTCATTAATCGGATACTTCTATGTAAAACTATTGAAAGCATAAGCTAGTACACTTTTTCTGCATCATAATTAAGAAAAAATTAAAGCGGTTGAAATTTAACAGTTTTAATGGGTGAAATACGTAAATATTGCGCCGTGCAAAAAGCTCAGCGACGCAAGATATTTTCCGTTTTGGAGGGTTTAAAATTAAAAAAAGTAGAGTTTTCCGACTTTTCCCGTAGGTTACACGATATGAGCTACAAGTGTGCCAAATTTCAATACTCTAGCTGAACTGGAAGTGGCCTAGAATTTGTATACGTGAGTGAGTTACACAAGCGGTTGTATAGTATATTGTATAGTATATGTATATGTAGATACTAGTTATCAAAAGATAAATAGCGCAAGCAATAGATAATAACGTGGGATAACCAACCAAAAAATTTTTACTCGAGGTTTGTAAGATTTCATGCTAAAATGAATGCGAATTCTGTGAAATTATTGAGATATAACGGTAATGAACTCCAATCTTCCTCCAAAAAAATTAGGTCCAATAAAGTTGAAATGTTCAAACTACATCAAAAACTGAAAGCGTTTTCCATCCCATGTATATTTCAGAAGTAAATAGATTCCCGAATTTAGCTACCTCTCTCTAATAACAAAAGGATTTGGGACCTCCTTAAATCGTTGAGTTTTATTCAGAATAATTTATTTTTGTTTATGACTTTCGAACTGCGAAGAAAGAGGCTACTGTAAAACAATTTTTACTCCGGAGCACATACGTTCCCCAGTTTTTGCTGACTTTTTCCCGTGATACCGCACTTTTTTTACAAAACCTTACCTCCAGAGAACTCGATGATGCTTGTTCGTTGTTGCTCGTAGATAGTTGCAGTCCGGTGCATGTCACGGGTGGAGAACATTCAGCTCCATCAGGGTCAAACACCACTTCCGAATGATTCACGTCTTTCGAAGTCGCGGGAAGAGATGTCGAATCTTGTTCCTTTGAATCATTTTCTAACCGAGGCTTCTTCCTTATTAGCCACCTATCCATTTTGCATATCTATGCAAATAAATTTAGATCTACACGTACACAAAGAAAGAGAAATCAGTTTGATGACATAAAAAAAGAATACAACCCCAACACGAATGCAACTGTTCAAGCTCACGTGTGATTGATGAATTACTCCAACCGTTTCAGAGAGAAAGTTTTATCTTCAACTTTAGAATGTGTTGTCAGAGGAAATCTTCAACAATTTTTGCTCGTAATTGTACAGAGCTCCAACTTCAAACAGCAGGCCAGCAAAACAGATACCTGCGCTCCACCTTTGTGCTGCTTGACCGTGCGCACGAGTGGAAACGATCGATGAATCTGTTGTCGGAGTTGCAGACTTTCAAATTCGAATCATAGATCTGGCAAGCTCATCTAAGGAATATATAGTTGCAGAAATTTTCTACAGAGAAAATAAACTCGCCTGCCGATAGTGAAACAAATTATTCGGAACATCTCAACTTCGAGAAAAACTCTTTCTGGCTATAGGAAGGAAGAATGTATGTACCGTGGAATGGGGTGACTTCGGCCACACGCGCGTCGCTTCACAAATTGATACTTTGTAGCACAATGGGTTACGAGCCATCGTTTCATTCTCGCCTTTCCTGGCATAGGTAAGGGCAGACGCGCACTAGCGCGACCACGGCCACGACCACGACAGATCTCTGTCGCACACCTTCCGACCAGAGCACGACCACACCCATGATAGCAAAACACATTCACCGTCCACTTGCTCAGTTCGTATGGTCGGGTCGGAGTGAAGTCGGAGTCAGTGCGCGGCGCGCCATAAGAATGTGTGTAATTTCTGGCCGCAACGACCGCTGAGTCGGGGACGACCAAATTCAAAAATTTTGGTCGGACGACTCGGGTCCGACCAACGAGTCGGACTTGGCCTAGTGCGCGTCGCTCCATTTGTTGCAATGCTAAAACTGGTCGTGTGCCGCAGGTCGTGGTCGTGGTCGCGCTAGTGCGCGCCTGCTCTAAGAGGAGATTGCAAGCAGCAAAAAAATTCCGTCAGTCACCGCCCAGGGGGGGGGGGGCGCGCCCCCCGCGCCCCCTGGCTGGAGCCGCCACTGGGTACATACAATCCAACTGAACAGACTGCACTTTCTGGAGTGCCTACCTCCATTTCTTTTTCCTTATTTTCGGCGCTGTATGCGCTCCGATCGCTGCGACTGTTTTACCGGGATATTACAGATATCGCACTACCCGCGTAACGACGACTAATTTATGGTTCTCAGGAGTGCTAATGCCAAATATGTAGAATTTTTATGAAAGCCAAGATACACCGCTAAGGTGTACATTCTTACTGAACCTTCCGGTTTGTATCTGCGGTTCCTTGTGCATTCTGGTGCTACCGACCGTGACGCAGGTGGCTCGGGTCACGTCCAAATCACAACGTTCTCCATTAAGTAATAAATGGAAAACCTAGTGTTGTTCACTCATTGTTTATGAATAATTTTTATAACAGCGTCACCTTGACACACCTACTTAAGCGTCAGACCTACTGCACTTGATCCCTAAGAACCAACCGATAAGGTTATCTTTCCCTTTTAAATTCAATGAGAAATGAAAAGAGATGAGGTTGTGCGCGCTGCTAATAAGGGCATTTTGAAGTGGAAGGAAAACGGGAAGAACTGAAGATCAGCTCCGAATTTTTGGAACGAAATGATTGATCTTCACGACGGAGAGGAGGTGGAATGATTTCCAAACCGGGCAGCCGCTGTTAAATACAATGGTTTATTAATCTATGAGGGGCATAGATCGTTTTCATCAAGCGATGTCTTCTTCCCGATTGAAAGAAAGACCTTGAAGTGGAAAAATGAAGAATCTCCTCTAATCGTAAGTTTACTTTTATCTTCATAAAATCCATGCCTATTATTGCCGCGTCTCTACTGCAAAATACTTTATAGAACCGGCTCATTCAAATTCCATTAAACCTCCCGCTCCCCATCCATTCCACCCTCCAGAAATGTAGGCCTGCCGAGCTATTTTCCTGAGGATGATGGTATGGACGAAAAAAGACACAAAAGGACCTATCAGGGCCCCAACCCTTACTACTGAGCTCTAGCACTTTGGTATGACTTCAAAGATTTTGCACAGGTGTATCTTCAACATTGTACAATATTTGAGTACAGCGATAATCTTCTGCCTCCGAAGAGAAGGCTACCTCCTTTGAGGCCCTAGGGGACAGCTGTCCCCTAGGGCCTCAAAGGGGGAGAAAGGGGGGGAACCATAGGAGCCCTTTCCCATATAGTGTATCAATTTTCCAAGGTCTAAAGGAACATACCTACCAAATTTTGTTCGAATCTATCAATCTGTTTGATGATTAAATTGCATCAATGCTTAACTGATCCCTTTAACTAATAAAACAATATTTATTTTTTTCTTTCAGCTGGAAGACTCAATGAAGTCCTAATTCCAGAGCCCAAAAGTCTACTCTGTATCATCCTGATCTCCCTGATATCTAATTTTTACTACAGGCTTTTATTCCCAAGTCTCCATTGTTATTTTCTTTGAAAAAAATTAAAAACCCATTGGGACTTTGTATAAGTCTGCATTTTTCATTGCTCCTTCATTGTCCATCACAGAATTTCATCTTCTATCCTACTTTTGTAGTTGGAATAATGGTTTCAGATAGTTCCCCAAATTTTCTCAATTTCTGATACACTGGTATAAAATTTTTACTCAAACGTCACCTCCACATTCCATAATAAAAAATCTACACCCTATTTAACCTTTATACGCCAGATTCAAATGTACTTCGAAGTCCCTCCCAGCAGGATTTAAATTGGCCCTTTTAATTTTTTCTTGTTGTGTCTCAGCCAAAAATGGCACTTTTGGCAGTGAGAAGCACCAAATGGTGTGCCAGTATTGGCACTTTCAGCGTTTAAAAGTTAAAATTCTAAAATTCAATGAATCATGATAATATTCGAAATAGCAATTACTTGTGCTTCATAGACTGATTTGCTCTCCTTTCTTTCACAAACTTAGGCCTGTTTCCACTTCATTAGCAGTATTCTGTTTTCCTGTCCTCAAAGTGAAGAATGGTGATTCTTTGTATCTTTGCAATGAAAGTTAACAGATTCTCAGCAACAATTTACTCAAATGCTCCAAACCGTCTCTCTCTGACATTGAGCTTCATAAGCTAATTGCAACTGGAAATCCAAAAAATATATCCAATTTGAGAATGAAAATACATGGGAGTTTAAACTATACTACTGAGGAATACCATGGAAATATTATGGATTCATCCTTTCTTTTCATGATTTTCATTAATTTTATGGTACATCTCCAGTTTTTGTTACTTTATCACTATTCAGGAATTCTAATCATAAGTTATTCGAACTGCAGCACTTCTTCCCTGTTTATCTTGTTAGTCTGCCTCTACTGAATACAATTGCCAGTAATTTCTTCCCTATTTTCTTTAAACCTATATTTGAATTATTTTGGGTATGATGGGCATTTTTTTAATTGACATCTCATAACACATGCATACTTACAGGTCTTTTTTATAATTCTTGTTAATTTCTCAATTTTTGTTTATCCCATTAATATTTTTGCCAATCCATATTTTTTCTAATCAGCCCACCCACTTTGTCCTTCGCTGAAAAAGTTACTACCACGTCACCAATTTTGACCATTGCTGAAAAAGTATCCATCACAGAATCACAATGATTTGTTTTGAAAATATATCCATATATAATCCTAAAGATGTTCTAAATTAAGATAGAAACAAAAACATTATTTCTGATTACACAACATAATCTATTATACATTTTTATTTTTTCATCAACCTTCTCCTCGGCCTTCCTCAGTTCTCTGAAGCTCTCATTTCCCAGAATTTGCAGACAAATTCTTGTTATAGTATAGCTATCAGCCATTTAAGGAATTTCACCCTCATGGTGAGATAGCAAAAGTTAAGTTTTGATGGATGATAGTATATCTTACCTCATGCCAAGTATTGAGCATAAGAAATTTACAATTTAAGGGTAAAGAAGTTAGTTCTCGATCCTAACTATATATCTCTTAATACTCCAGAAGCCAGAATATTACAAAGTCAGGATTTCAGCTGGAGAAGCTTGGAGTCAATACCAGAATATGTACTGATTGCTTGGTAGTAACTGAAAGGGGTCTTTGGTGTAAAATAGCTAGCATAAAAGAAGTATTTCCCTCTTATTGACAATTAATTTGCTATTACATATTCAGCATCTCAAAATCCAAAGTTGTATTGGTCAGTGTTCTTTAGAGGGTTTGAAGAGTGATCTTAGCTAGTACATGAATGCATTCAAACACATATATTAACTATACATGGATGATGGATGTAGGGCTCAAAAATAATGGAATAGTGATGATCATTCCAAAAACTACGCATGCCATTCCAGTTATGAGTGAGAATTCCAGTATTGAAACAGCCTGATTGCAAAAAGAGATAAGATTTTAACAAAAAAAAATTACCTACTCATTTTGACGCAGATAATCCTCCACAGGACAGCTTTCACCATTAAAAAATAAATTGATTTCTAGGAAAATATTTCTCCAAAAGCCTATCAGTATCACCCCAACTAAAAGCTAATCTTTGTAGGGGGGCCCTTCGACAGAAGCCCGGGCACTTAGACTATTGGTCTATTGTGCCAACCCCATGCCTGTCCGCTACATGCAGACTGGGGACAAGAGCGCTACGGTGAAGGTATGTACGGTCACCCATCCAACCGCCATCCGGGCACAACATTGCTTAACTTCAGTGATCTTACGGGAACTGGTGTGTCAAAGTGGCTGGCCCTTGCCCCAATATACTGGAGGGGAACTCCAGAACCTTTTATCAGTTTATCAACCAATCTCCCAGATTCTCTGGTCCTTCAGAGCTTCGGTGCTTCTAAACTTAGAAATTAAGCCTCGAGTCAAACATAGTTCTGTTTTTTACAATATCAGGTTGTAGAAAAATGTAAATTAAGAACTCAATATGCATTTTTGTCTCAAAATAAGTGGTTGTAAATATCTATGCACCATAAACAGCATCAAAATGTAACATTAATACCTAGGTTTTCAAATACTGACATGCTTGCTAATTCATAATCGGTCTCTTATAATTTTAATTCTACTTATATATTTTGTTGAGTGAGAATTTTCAGAACCATCAGGATCAAAACAAAATTTCATTCTAAAAGGTAGGTATACTCACAATCACTGCACAATGTCTTCAATGATATAGAAGAACATTCTCCAAAGAGGCAAAGGGTATGAGGGATTAGGAGCCACTTGCCTTGGAAAAGACAGAGAAAAAGAAAATCAGCCTTGATATTTTGTAACATGAAGCCATTAAGCATTCCTGGCATTATAATGCCTTGCAATGATTGTCCGGCTTAAAGAGAGGCATTCCAAAATACCATATTTTAAATGTGCATAAAGCCATTCACCTTCAGTAAATGTAAAAAACAAAAATTCATGAATGGTAAAATGTCACATAAAGGTAGGACTTCAATACAGTATACATAAGTCAGTGTCATCTATCTTTATAACCAGGTATTATATAAACCAAATTATATCTCCTCAAGTTTTTTTTAATTAGTTCTACTAATATCATGGATTAAGTTTTGGCCATGATAAAGGAATACTAAGTAATGAGGCTTTCCCGGTGTGAGATGTTGAGTAGCTCAATTCGGGCAGTCCACCGGGTGAGAGAATTCATTGGTGCTGGCGTTTCGATGGACGTGTCGTCCATCTTCTTCAGAGCTGAATGTTGTGGCTACATCGGTTCCATCTAGCCATTTAAATCAGGCTAGAAGAGAAAAATTTCAACAGAGACAAAGGTTACCAACTGAGTTCTGCCTGGAAACTGGTGCTCAGGAGGATCCGTGAGGACAGGAAAAGGCAGGAAGAATGTGACCAATCACGAGCCTCCTGGCCATTCAGCATGGCCTATATTTTCCAGAACGGATGTAGCCACAACATTCAGCCCTGAAGACGATGGACGACTCGGCCATTCGGAAGTCTGCCCGAATTGAGCTACTCATAAAGGAATATTCATTTTAATAGAGGATTAAGTTCAAATCATAATGGCACATCAAATGCGACCTAAGCTCATTTAGTGTGGAAGACTGCTCAAAAGTGTCAAGAGTGCAAGTCATGCTTGGGCTAATGAAATTACCCGAGTGGCAATTGAGATCCATACAATATCCAGAGAGAGTTTCCAAATTCCAGTGTTTCTTCTAATGTTACTGTAATATTACATATTACAATAGAGTACTGTAATGTTACATGGAGATTACATCGATATCAACTAATATCTTATATAGTATGTAAACACATACTCCTACACACAAACCAAATAGCATTTAAATATTATCATTATAGTTAGTAAAACATATATTTTATCATAAAAAAGTTTTCAAAATGTCCAGTCCCCATCATGCATGCATACATGCATAACCATCACACCATTTCCATTTGGTGTAAGGACATCCAAACAACTTTAATTCTTGGTGATGAATGAATTCAAAAATGTTCAATTCTCAGAGGCCTGTAAAGCTGACTCTACTTTAATAATTTCCTCCACACTGTCTTATCCATCAAACATTGTTTCATACACACTCTTCTATTCTTAAGACTCCTAATATTCCTTCTCATTGGATTATCTACCACCACATACACCCGCATGACTTTCTCATTCCACTCCTTCCTATCACACCATTCACTCCTATATCATAAATCTGCTTTATTATTAAATTCTCACCTATTCTTTTGACATGGCCAAACCAACAAAGCCCCTATCATTCAAGTCAATTTCTAGACCATCCATTCCACATTTTTTCATCACTCACTCATTCCTAACCCTATCCTTCCTTCTATTATCACAAATACTTCTCTGATTTAGTCTTTTAATATGATTAACCTGGCATACCAAAGTTTTGCTACCTTAAAATAAAGATTAGGAGAAGAGTACACTTTTCTACACTGTAATTTTTACTTTCACCTAAAACATAATCCATTTTACTCAATTCTTTATCCCAATATTTCACATTTCCAGTCTAGTTCTCTTAGAGCTGACCAATTCAATGATTTTGCTGTGACAATTTTATGACCATAGCTTTAATAAATTGGTCTTATTTACTTAATTAATGCTATAAATGAGGGCATACAGGATACTTAATTCAATACCTACATGTCTATCTAAGATACTTTAAACGTTAAAGTTTTATTGCATCTATCATCTCAGAGAACTCATAAGAGTGACTGAAGTATCGTATTTCATGCAATTCACTCTAAAGAATAAAGACGGGGCTAAGATCACTCTTATCCCTGCTTTCAGCTAAAATATTGGTGGACAGCTTTAAAGAAAAGTTATTCTATTTCACAAATTGTTTCATTTGATATATTCGCTATAGGCAAAGGTGTGCTGATGGCGTCCTTTGCTGTTGGATGGGCAAATTCAAACTCACATGAGAGTATTTCTTAAAATTCCACAATTCCACAAATGAAAGGATCAAATCTACCATTGAAACAAGCAACAACCACAAGATTACTCATCTAGACTTGACCATACAAGTAACCAAAGGGGAAGACTTTAAAAATCTACTCACAAACCAAAAATCCCACAATCACAGATGCTATAATTCTGGTGGATTCCTGAGACTTTATAAAATAAGTTAGTAGCCTGTCTTTCCCTAATCAATGGATTTTTGAAAATCCCACTAAATAGCTTCAATTACAAGAAAGAATGAAATATAGTAAAATATAATGCTGAGAAAAATGAATATGGTGTGAACTTAATAGAAACTTTTTAAAGTAAATCCCATCAGAGGTAAGCCATCTTTATCTCCCACAAAAAAAAACTAAAAATGTGGCCAACTACCCAATTTTGGCAAGGTTTTCCATTTAGTTGCTTCCATCTTCCTCAAAAACAGGTACATATAGCTTTTTCTATGATCTTTTTATGATAAAAATGTATTCTATATCAAAGACAAATTACCTACAGAAGTGGTGTCTATAGCTTAACTTGGCTATTGCTCAATACGTGGGCCAAATAAGTAGAAAGATAAATTGAGCATAAAATTTGGAGGAAAAATACCAAGGATCCAACCCCTCTTATATCATGCATATGTCTGAAATATTGTCTTATGTGCTGAAAGATAAGTGCTACATTTATGAAGTACATGTATTTGAATGAGAAAATCACATTTATAGGCTATTATTTCATATTAAATTAAATTGAATTGCATATTTAGATTTATAATATACCTGTTTTCCCTTGTACCAAAAACAAGACCCACACATAAAAATGAATGTGTTCTACCTGAAGCTTTGCATCACAACTGCTATGAATAAAAATATTCTCCAAGAATACAGTGAAAACAGTCATTGGGCTCCAAGCAAGTAAATTATGTTTAGGCAAACTAAATGTGGAACATTAGATACTGACTGGCATTCACTACACCTAAAATAATTAATTTAGAGCATAGTTTGGAGATAACAAAATGCAACATTACTTTTATAATCCTGCCGCTGATAAATATTTTAAGGTGATATGGAGCTTGAAGAATGATTTGGGTTTTTCCAGTGAATCTCCTGAATCAGTTTGCCGCCAGGAGAGGTTCTTCATTTGTCATGCCATTTCAAGGACTTCAAAATCACCTTCAGGGGGTTGAGGATGAGCATACAGGGGTATCAGAGGATCAATATCTTTTACCACTGAACAAGAAATGATTCTTTCATCAAAACATCAGGAGGAATGAAGAAACTCACCTTTCGGAAAGATCGAGAAAATTTACACAATATGAAGCTTTTTGTAACTTTTTCATCTTATACTAACTCCCAATTACACTACACACCATATTCACCAAGGTGAAATTTTGGAGCTACCTATAATTCTGTAAAACATCTATTCTGCAAAACATCTATTAGATTATTTCAGAGTGGGAAAGAATGTGTTACCTGAAGCTGGTCAAGCCACTATGGTTATTTGGCTAATTATTTATAAGAAGCCCAACCACTGTTCTAGCTGAGGATGATTTTCCAGGGCTAATTTCATCAAACATTCATAATGAAGTTCCTACATGAAGAGGGAGATGGGGAGAAACTTTGGTTACCTCATTGTTCTGCAAATGACCCTGATATAACTTCTGTATGTTACTTTGAAAAGGATATTCAACAATTAACCTAAATAAAATGAAAGCTTAATAGCAGATGTTATCAATCCTACTTATAATGAAATACACTTGATAAAATCTATCAATTCTTACTAATTAAAGAAAAAATTACACTTTGTTTCTACCACTCATTGCATGAGTTTAATTCATAGTTTAGCGGCTGAAAATATTTTTAATTGATTAATAATGACTTTCAAGAACCCATAAATGTTTCTGGTAAACTAGTGAATTAAATTCATTGCATTAGTTTTGTTCATAGTTTATATCATAATTTATTTCACTTACTTCATAAGTTAATGGAAACATAACTGAGTCCACGTTGCAAATTTTTAAGTAATCAATCAGTAAAGTCAATGTATGTGTTAAGCAGGGATTATGGAGAGGCTTAATTAACATTTGAGTCACTGGTAACAGTAATTCACTTCGCAAAAAAAATTATATCAAAAATAAAAGTCTAAGCTCTGGCTTGGAGAAAATGATCGTTTGAATTCTCAGAATTTTCTTTCAGGATGACAATTGATGTGACGCCTCGGTGGGGCGGGAGAAGGAACAGATAAAAGCCGATGGTGAATGTGTCATGGCTCACACTCCGCGTTAAATCGGCCACCTATTTTACGGGCATTGGGAATATACCTGGTTACCTTTAAACGATGGTCGCCCGGCGGTAACACTAGTGGAGAAAAATAGCAGTCTGGCAAAATGGAAAGCTACTCACGAGCGATTTGTATTAAGTAGCACCGTTGGCGCTAATAGCGGTGTTAGCGCCGCTTGCTTGCGGAAAGCGTCTACGCTCTTCGAAAATGAACATATCGATACGAATAATTGACTTTTTTAAGATCCCATTCTTACCCTACTTCCATTCAACTTTCATCAAACTATTATAAACAGGTATTAAATGTCAATAAATAATTGATTTGCTGTTTGCCACATTACTGATTTCACAAAGAACATTTTAAATTTTAGCACTAAGGAAAAAATTGGAAACCACCAGCACCACTCATCAAACAGACTATTGACAGGTAAGGTGAGGAGAGAGCTGATTTCGCACGGCAGCGTTACAAAATTCCCACATTCAATGTAGAGAGGCAGTTATTTTCTCCTATTACTACCAGTTTGATTGAAAGCTATGGTGTTTAACAAAGTTAACAACTCGAGTTGAGCTGGGAGAGCAGACAGGCATTGCTCGGATTCGAACCCGGAAAAGTCTCGCTAGCGGTGGAAACTATCGACTATTATGTGTCTAATAAATATTCGGATATTTTAGACCTATTTTATTTATTAATAGTTGAATCATTCTTTTGCTCTCCTCCTTGCGAGAATTTTTCCAAAAATCCGCAATTCCTGAAAAACATAAAAAAATAATATGGAAATATGCAAATGTTTACACAATAATAATATCTTAAGATAACAAGGCGACATTAGCTATAGCCTCTAATTCCTTGCATTCGACCGCCAATTTTCAACCAGAGCAATTAATCGTAACTGATACGTAATGTAACTGAAGTTCTCAAAATAAACCTAGAAAATATTATTTTTCCAATAAATATATTTGGTTTTTATCGTAAATAATGAGTATCTAAACAAGCTCATGACACTCGAGGAACAAAGGCTTCCTTGCATGGGCTACTTGGGAGTAGCACCAAGCTAATAATACTGCAAACTCCAACCCAACTTTTTCACATTATACTTATTTTAAGTAACTAACAAATATTTCAGCGGCTTGAAGTGAGCTTAACGATGTTTATTCATAAGAGCGGATAAGAGCAACGTCTTAGACACCGAACGAGAGATAATGGCTTCTTACTCATCACCCCTACAATTAAGACTCAAAGTCATGAAAGCGACAAAAAACCAGTGAAAACACCAAATTTCTCGTGATGCATCGTGCATAAGAAAATAAAAAAAAGATCTACGACTTTGACTGTATTTTTCCAAAGTCAGAATAATATTGAGAGCTGCAGGCACCGATGCACATCGAGACCTCCTGCAAAAGTGGGCGTGAAAAATAATTTTCCGGAATTAGTATTCATTGCGAAAAAATGGATTAACGGTCTGTCAAACGGATTATAATCGCTAATGCAATCAAGAAAAATCAATGGAGGGAAACGTTAACAGCAGAAACGTCGGGAAGCACTCTTCTGGACCTGGGGCCCGAGATATTCCTGTTCTGAATTCCACTTCTTCTCAACCCACCGAAAATTTTCATTAGTTTCATGAACACCTAAAATTCGAAGTCCGAAACATTCATTTTCTCCAAATACTCCCAAACATTTCAACCAGAAATTTTCCTCTACACATTCCGTTTAATAATTTGTTTCCTTTACAGTCAATCTCAAATCCACCAACATTTGCTCATTTATTACCCTCACATGCAAACTTTTGGAATCACAGAACATCACGATGCAAACTAAAATTATCGCTAACCTATAGTTTGCATGACCACCAGGAATTCACTTTCACAGGTACCATGACGCATTGTCCATGTACATACCTTTCCAAATAAATCACATTCCTCCAACTATTCCCACAAAGTTGCTACGCTTATTTTTGTCCTAAATATTTTCCAAATTAGAGGAAGTTTCAAAACAGAAAGTATTTGTAATGATCTAAAGAGATAATTAGAAGTCAAATATGATTGCCTCACATGCCCAATATGCACAACGAATAATTTGTAATCACCTAATTAATCTATTAAATATTCTGGACAGAGCGTCGACGTACAAAAATAATGAAAGGCAATGATCAAAGACTTATTTCATGTATTTTAAATGAGTAAAATTATTTGGATGATAGTAACAATCTTTCCACTATAATTTACCAAGCAGTCGCTAATTTATGCTTCACGTAAATAGATAGGTATATTTCGTGAATTGATTGGTGTACCTACTATCGATCTACTACTGAAAATATTGGTAAATTATTAAACAGTAAGTTTTTTAAACTTAAACTGAAATTTTACTGACCAATATCGAGTTTTATCCAGTTTGGTTTGCTATTTCTTCCATTACATTTAATGATGTCCATACTTTCACGAATTAGCATTCGAATTTATTTTTAAAATCTCCAATCGCCATAGCTGCCCTTGAAATAATATCTTCGACACCAAGAACAGAGTGGTGAACTTCCCCTTAAGTTAACCTTCCTTTGTGTGAAGCATTGATCACCGGAAGCGGACGTAACTTTCGAAGAAAAATGTGGTGTGGTCCAAATCGGAGCAACATGGGGAGCGTTCATCTCCCGTGGTGGAGGGACCCGCCGTACCGCACCCCCGCACCCGCGTGAGCACCTTGAAGCCGTCGTCATCCCTGCACCCAGGAGAGACATCCGGAACCAACCGGCGCCTCCTCCAAGTGACGTCACCTGCGGAACCGTCATCCCGAAACCACGTACCCCCACATCCCTTCTTCTCCCCCCAACCCCCTCACTGCCCCCCCTCCACCCACCCACCAGAGAGGCAACCCCCGTCCAAAAGGGTGGATTCTCGAAATAGACGCGAGGGGGGAGGGCAGGTGTGGGGGGGGGACGTTCCATATTTAACGGACATTTGGGGAGGGGGAAGACGGGGGATGGGTGGAGGGGGGCGTAAAGATACTGCGAGGGGGAGAGGAGTAAGTTAATGGAGTGGGGAGGGAACCCCTTCTCTAGGAAGGTATGGGAGAAGGCTAGGGCGGGGAGGGAGGAGATCCTTCGAGATCTACGCGGCAGCCACGTCGGCCGTTGAGTATTAGTGCAGCCGTTTCGGAGAGTGGAAGGAAAAAGGCGCGCTCGGGTAAAAAAGGAGTTGGTGAAGGGAGAGATAGAGTGTGAGGGAAGTCTCGAGGAGAAAAGGAAGAAAGGAATAGAGAAGAGGCATAAGAAGGAATCCGAAGGAAGGAGGAGGAGGACACTTGTTTTATTTGGAAATTTTCGGGACTTTTAACGACAAGTAAGTGTGCAAGCCGACCCACCCCTCGCCTCCCCATGTCCCACCCCGGTGTGATAGCCCGACGGAAAGAATTCACCTCGATTGATGCGGGAGGAAGTTCTGTTTCTTCCCCCGGAGTGAAAGATTTGTCCCTCAAGTGTCCGCGAATGCTAAATTGAGGGCCCGATGAATAAGTATATTCCGATTTAATTCACCAAATTCATACCATCACAAGTGATTACAACACGAGAAAAATACTTTCATATCTTCTGGCGGGTTACATGAAACTCACCAAGATGTTAATGAAAAGGTCATTTTTTAAATATGATGCGCGTATAATTGTGAGTAACCCATTAATAATAATTTTATCACTATCATCAGAAAAAAATTACGATGCATTTCCTTGGAGCTAATGACCTTAAAAAGCATTGTTTTTCATTAGTTTGGCCTCATGTTATGGTGTTATAGTCGTTTACTTGATAAAGAACAGCCAGTTCTAAATAAATAAGTATAGATGATACTAGCGCTCTGTCCTCACGTGAAAAGCCATTCGTCACATCTGTCAAAAGTTAATAAAATAATCAATTCCTCAAACTTTCCCCATCATTATCACAGAGAAAATATCTGCATTTAATGTTTTGCTAATTAAACGAAAATAGCATCAGAATACACGAAACCAGTTGTAAATATAAATGAGCCATAAAGAAAAAATAGCGTGATCACAAAACCATCCTTGCCTAGTCTAAACTCTGTAAAGGTCGAATGTCTTGCAAAGAATACCAGTTCACAATTGTAAAAATATCATTCAAATGCTCTTCGTATTCATGAGAGCTCAAAATTCACTACTAATAAATATCATTTAATGATTAATTCCTTGTTCTTTATCTCCAAAACGGAGTAATTGTCTGCACCGTAAGCTATACAAAGTAGGGAAAATTAAAATTAGATAGAGGATACCAAACAAAAAAGCTTGATTCGTTGGTAAAATCAGAATGATTACGGATGAAACGGAAAAAATGAGAAGTATTTGACATAAGAGAAACTCACCGACTGAGAAATCATCTCTAATTGATAAACTCTTTAAATACACTCTGAATTAAAATAGCTATATAGTCACCCATTTATTTATACAATTGGTACAAGCACCTTCATAATTATTAAATAGTTGATGACAAATTAATAAATAATAATATGCCACCCGATTTGAAAATATTGAGGGCTTCAAATTACATTATTATGAGACAAATCCATGTCGCAGATTATTTCCACATGAGACACTATTGCTGTTTTCAATTAATTAATTTTTATGTCAACCTGGTAATTGAAATATATATTTTCTTTAAAAAAAATATAAATATATTTTATCAACCACTAAAACCATTTAATTTAATAATTGAATACAACTGCATAGTCTTTGGTTTGGAGAGGCGCCAATTCCATACCAGAAAATCCCGTATGTTCGCAGTTACATACTACAAAAACATTAAAAATACACGGTATATGAATTAAAATATCTCATTTTTATGAGTTCTACCCCGCAATGTGAGAGCATTAAATGCTAATTCTAATTATTAGAAAACTCCAACTCATCACTCAACATACGTTGCGCAAATTAACTGGTGCGATTGGATTTATTTTCTTGGAGCCGCTTTTAGGTTTACCGCTCTAGGCGCTTTGAGTCACCGAAGAATTCACGGACACAAATAACACCAGTAAATTAATTTGTTTTGCCTCACGGCGATGTCAGTAGCTGAAACATTCCGATTGGTGACTCAGAACTAATTATATATAATGAGATACACAAAGTGATTCATCAGCCGTTGTGTGTACTTTTAACTGAATTTCCCTTAATTTAAAACCTGAACTTTATAACAGCTCACTAGAAACATAAACGAACACACACACATTCCCATCTTTCAACGAACGCTATATTTATTAACAACGGGAGAATCCACCGAGGCTGTGTAATTCTGTACGATAATGAAATAACCTAGAGAGACCCCATGCAGTAGGTACTGGGAGAAGGAATCAAGATGACTTTGGTGTTTCTCTCAAATTGTCAAAAGTTAAACATTGTTGCCAATTTTCTCCGAATACTGCTTCAAAATGCTTCAGAAAATGTTCCTAAAATCCTAAAAAGTAAATAATATCCTAAAAATAAAAAAGGAAATTCAATTCATTCGAAAATATTGCTAACAATGTGTGCGCAAAAAAAAATATTTTTTCCAAAATCTCCATTCCTTAAGACGGATTTCGTATCCATTAGAATAAACAGCTTCAGAAACAAACAGTAGAGACATTAGATTGATCAAGTGGATAAATATACATAAATTTACTGTCAATTTACTTGAAAAAGCAAGTCATGAAATCTAGGACATAGACGCCTGAATAATATCCAATAAAAATCGGGAACCCATTTGAAGAAATAGTTCCTGCCTACACCTTTCGAGGAAAGTGTGAACAGAGGAGAATTGCAGCAACTTCATGTATAGAACGATGTAACATAATATCGGAACAACTTAAAATTAAAGACGGATATTATCAAAATCAGTTAATATATATTAAGTACACTAAACGCCCAAAAGGCTGGGTTAATCTGCAAATCATCAGATCAAGGATATTGGCACGATACAACGCCACCACTAAAAAACGTGTAGGCACACGCAACCCAATTATCCAGTTTGCATGCATGAGCGCAATCAGCAAAACAAATCGAACCCGGAACTCCCAGAGTGGCAGTAACGCTGCAAACTTTGCTCGTAGGACTAGAGAATTTTAATTTCAGCGCAGAAAATTCGCTTCTAGCATTGGAAATCAAGTTCATATTAAACAAATTAAACTTTTTTGTTTTCTCTCTAACCATGCGAGACAAAGACTGAATCAGTGCATACATCTACGAGTTGTGTGTGAATGAACCACAGCGTGTCCATTTGTATTCACACTTATCGACGCGAATGCAAAAATATGCCTGCATGCAGGTTTAATTACAACTAAGCAGCGACCATGGGCTTCCCAAAGTCCACATTTCAACGCTTGTAAATTAGTATGATTACGTTAAAAAAACATCAAACCTTAGAAAGAAGCATAGTGCATTTAGTTGTATATCAGTAGAAATTTCACGCTGCTAATTCATATCTTCACAACTGAAAAATTCCTCAAAGCTACTTTCAATTGTTTATTTTTTTAAATGACGCAGACGCAAGTTCTCACGGAAGTGAGAGAGAGCTTATTAAAACTTGGGCTGGCCCTTTATAACGAGTCAAAAAGAAATATTACAACAGTAAGTTTACGTTTAAGGAAGGGATGAAAAATCACCGTCGTCATAGCTCTTAATGAAGTTGCCGCGTCTCAGAAAATGCTATGAGAAAATAACTGCTTGAGAAAAATAAATCACCCTAAACAAACGAAGGGTACCGTGAGAAAATAACTCGGCGTCCAACTCATATGGCACCCTCCATAGTGACAGTCATGCTATATCTGCCACTCTGAGAAAAAAACAAGACAGATTCAAGTTCGAAGTCATTACACGCCTCAAAATAGTCACAGCACTGGAGATAAATAGAAGGGAATAATGGTAATAAATATAGATAACAGCATGAGAAATCGTATCAGACCTAAGTAAAATTCTTTCATCTTCAAGAAAAAGATAGGAACAAACTCAGAAACTCCACATTAAGCAGTTTAATTTTGAATTGCAGATCTTTTGTTCCTCTCTGGTCCTTCACAAATTCTTTGGGTTTAATGGCGACATCAGTGAAACCTAGGAGTGGTCCTCGAAGCTATTCAAAAACAAAATCAGATTCCGTATTATGCTGAAGGCATTTCATATAATACATACATAAATGCAAAAAAAATATAAAGGCCTAAATTTGCAATATAAAGTGTGGATAATATTATCTTAGTTTTCATTTTGAAATTAATAACTCATTAGAGCTAGTTAGTCTTGTCTTGAATTAAAAAAATATAACCCTAATAACAAATATTAGTAAATCGAATTATGTCAAATTAAATTCCAAAGCAACTCGGTCCCGGCTGAGGAAACAGGCAAGGACAATTTGCTTTCGGGGTCCTTAATTATTCTACATCCTTCTGGAAGTCGTGTGCATACGAACACTCGGACGTACTCCAGCGGATGTATGGGTGAAAAGATGGGAGGCTTGGAGATCGCCGGACTAATCGGAAAGAAAAAACGCACTCAAGAAACTCGCGCCCTCTAATTGGACAACATCGCCTTCGCACAGACATCCGGGTGTCTCAGCACGCCAAAGTCATGCCAGCTGATCCACGCTCTCAAAGCTTGGTCGCAAATAAACACGTTGCACATCTATCAAAAATGCCGTCGCGAGCAGCTCATGAGAGTTCTGCCCTGAGTGTTGCTAACTATATCCTAACCTTGTGAACAGCATCGTGAGAGCAAAGTTAATTAAAGGGATAGCAGAATTATGTCTTCATTAATTTCCACACTATTTCACGTAGGAAAAAATACTTAGGGCAAATCAGTATTCAGAGTGCTTACTTTACCAAGCGTTCCGTAGCATATAGAAATTAAGTTATATTATTTTTCACGGCTTTCCTTAGAGATATATCAAGGATCAATCATTGGATATCCAAAATTTGAATAGTTCTGACCACAGAAGAACAATAAAATATCATTGATCGGCATAAAAAAAGCTTCTCCAGAATATTTTCTGTAGTCCATTTAATGAATACACTATTTAGTTATCTACCCAAAGAAATCGAAATTGATCGGATACATGTAAAATTAAAGGTTAAATTATGCTCACGATCCAAATTTTTCATCCATTGACATTTTTAAGAAGAGCAAATCAGTTCTTATAAAAGACATATTTCAACCATTGATATTTTTCACGGAGGGCATGTGTAGAACAATACGCAAAATAAAAAGTAAAGAATTCCATGCGAGCAAACAAAAAAGATAGGGCCAAATAAACTATCTTTCCCTAGCCAATAGCATCAGAGTGAACGCTCGTATGCTGCCTCATCAATCATGTCACGATATTTTTGACTCGTGGCTTTGAATTATGCCGCCGCAAAAAAACTACTGTTCAAACCGCCGCCGAACACTTGGGCTAAATTTTTTTAGAGGTCTCTGCGAAGAGGAGGAAGGTGTGGGCATGAACACCTACCTTACTAACCACGCGCTCAGGGTCAGCACATCAGGGACAGCCTTGGTACTGAGGCATTTGAATTACAGCTATGGAAATAGGGTCGTTGGGCGCTCGGAAATCATTACTTCATCTTATTGACCATCACGGATGTGTTATTGAATTAAGTGTAGCTATTTGGAAAAACAAGCCTTAACCGTCATGTTGTAGGACCTATAATACATTAAATATACCAGTAAGTTTATTTAAAATTCTAGAATTTTCTTTATGTTGATGGTATCATTAAAACCGAAAGAATCAAATTATGAAATCACATGCGACACGAATAAAAAACAACCACTTTTCCAAGCAGCACATAGCCTTAATAATAACACGTCCACCAATGCAGCGGCAACGGCTTCACATTTAATCTCTCTGTCCATAGAGAGAGCCCAGTTCCGTGACTCACGCATGTAGTCGTAAACCCATTGACCAAGATGCCCATATCTGATTAATTTTCTCTGTCTAAACTTTGAACTGGAAATGGTTACCCTTCGCTAGGATTATGGATGCTCCGTAAATATATTTTAAAATTCCGGAACTTGAGCAATGAAAAATGTCAGAGGAGGCGATTTATGCTGGGCTTCATTTTTTCTAGCTTGCATATTAAGGGCATAAATTCCATCGGACGATGTAACTTAGGGCACGTTTTCAAAACCGAACTCGTGAAGAACTGCAATGAAATGAAAAATGTACACGAAGCTTGATAGATACTTCATGCTGGTCTTAGGCCTCAGAAGTAATTTAGAGTTAAAAGATTGAATTTGATTAAACAGAAATGTCTACTCTTGGCTCTGTCACAGGATCTAGAGAAAATGTGCATTTTAATTATTAAATTTTAATGCGTGAATAGTTAAAAAGTCATTATATATTCAATGCTGGAATTCTATCCATTTATCGAGAATTTAAATTGAAAAAGCATTCCATCGACATCATTTACGTCGTTCATTGAATCGGCATTATCATTTAATAACGAGAATAAATACAAAGAAGGCATAAAGGTTATCCATTAAAGCAGGCAGGTGAAACACATTCAGTACATCATCAATTAGTATTCATGAACCTATACCAAAGTATAGGCAGATTAATATTTCTGTACATGTATATAAATTTCTATTTAAGTGACATGTTGGTGCGCAAGGAATTTAGCCTTTCGTCAAACCTTTATTTTGATCTGAAATATGATTGACATTCTTTAAATTAGTTTTAAATAACATCATCAGTTATTAGAATATGTTCAAATGACGAACCAATTCATCAAAATATTGGCAATAAAATCCGGAAGGGATAAAAATGCAGTCGCTGTAATCGCATTACTTAATAATGAATCTGTTGTTGTAACAGCAGGACGAAAATACATTCTCCCCCGCAGAATAAATACGATAAGAGCTTGGTGGTTAGAAAAATTCAGGAAACCAAAGAATGAGGGGAGGGGCTAGGGTTGTTTTTGAGAACTGAGACCAAGAAAACAATATGTGGGGCACAGACGACACAGAAGAGCACTTGTTGTGCACACTCTCACCTGTTTGTTAGAGATAAATTAATGCCAAAGAGAGGTCACAGTGATACATCGGCGTGCATAACAGGCATCTCAACACAAGCAACAGCCGTCTCCGAATGATTTGACATTGAGGGCAAGTCTCTTCAGCCCCATCCGCGAAATTTTACAGATTTTATAAACATGAAGAGGCAAAATCATTTAGATATCGATGCGACAGATTCAGCACTCTCTCCTGCAAATATTTTTAGAAAACCTATGATTTTTTTAACCTTCCTGAACACACATCAGTTCATACAGGACTGCCATTAGGGTTTTGAGGAATTAATAATTGCGCAAATAAGGAGTGAGGCCCCACCAAATAAAAAAATGAATAGATAATTAATCTCTTATGACAATGTTGATACAGAAAGGAACAAATAAAAAGTTTATTCTTGTCGAAATAGTTTCCATGCAAGAAGTTTATATTATATTCGAGGGCAAATAATACAAAGCCCGATGCGAGGCCCCTACTAGCGCGGTACCCCGGACATACGCCCGGTTGTCCACCGATTGGGATGCTACAGAATTCATATAATCCACGCTGCTGATTTTTGTCCCAGTTTCACGAATCATCAAACAATTTACCAAGTGTCTTAGGCCCAGTTTTATGATATCTATTTGGTAAATGTTAAACTTCAGATGATGTAGCTTTGGCATAATGCGATCTTGGCTGAGAGGCCACGCTTTGTCGAGTACATCAAGCTGTCTATCGGTGGACGTGAGCTTTATTATTTGGAAAGCGTGACCACAGAAGTAATTATGCCGAGAAAATCTAACCTCACATTATTTAGCCAGGCCTTAGTCTTCCTCAAGCAATAAGAACGACTTACAACATGCAACAGTCTGACAGTGGAACAGGGTTTTCATGAAAGTGAAAATGGCGATTGGATTAGTCTTCAACTTTGAAAATAAGTATCGGCAATAGAAAAATTCCCGTAATAATGTACAAATACATCGCAGTGCATCTCTGAATGTGATCTACAGAGCACCCATACGCTCCCAAGATAAGGATGATCACAGCAGTGTTTTATGGCTTGAGAATAAAATCGTCTCGAAGACTTAAGTGGAACAGGGACAAAAGTAGAGAGAGAGAGATGAAAGAAGTGATGGGCAGACTTGGAGGATACAAAGACCGCCGAAAGGGCAGACACAGTGAGGAAGCGGGGACCACCAGTGGGCCCCGGATAGGCACAACCAGCACGGATGGAAGATAAATTCTTTGCGAGGCTGGCAGGGAAAGGGATAGGGCACAACTGAAACGGCCGGCGCACGCGGTCCATCGCTTGTTTTCCTAGCCCGTCCCACGTGCTTGCGCAAAGGACTAATTTGGAACGGGGTCGCCCCTCACCGTCAAAGTATATAGAAGCGGACGGATAAATTCTCGTCGAATTGACGAAAGGCCAAGAGACCTGGAACAAGGAAGATGCTTGGAAGCCTAGGACTGAGTGGAGACGGCCAGTAGAGTTAGGTCAAAGTCACAAAAAATGAATTTTATTTTAAAACTAATACTGCAATAAGTAACTACTTTCATTCATCATAAGTAGCAATCAATCAGAGGATTTGTTTGCTGCAGCTCTCCACTCCTCTCTCCTATTAGCCATATAAGTGCTCACTTTGACGACTTATAATTTTCCTGATGAATTCCATCCTTGGTTTCCTTGTTGATCACCCCCATAAATTTCTTTTCTATTTTTTATAGACTGCTGTGACGATGAAAGTGTTAAAAAAGTTTGTCTCTACTACTTCTCTGAATTTTCTCTATAACTCTTCGTATGACTTATTGATCGTGATCCCCTGGTTCCGCTTGATATTCATAATTCTATATATTACCACATTTCTATTGCTTTAAATTCTGTTTTCTCTGAAGCTTTTATAGCCCGAGCTTCACTGCCATATAGGAGCATGCTACAATTATATGATTTCACGAAATCCCTACTTACAAGCTCGTGTTACTGGCTGTTAGCAGACACTTCTGCCGGTAATATATCTTCTTTGCTTGGGCCATTCTTCTCAAAATTGGAGTCTTCATTGCTTCTTCTTACAAATGATTCTAAAACATTGAAATGAACATCATGCATCAAATAACTTATCCAGCTTTAAGATTGACGACGATGCAGTAGATACGATACGGTGAAGGTAGGTTTTTGTGATGTAACCAGTTTATTTTATAAATATGTATAAAAAATAGGCAAATTACTTTTAAGTCTATCGTAGTCACCTCTCATCACAGAAAATTATAGCTCTAATGTACCCAAATTTAGCTATATGCGAAGATATCTCGCTTTAAACTTCAACTTACTTAGGTAAAACTTAGCCATGAACTATTTGACGACGAAATGTTAGGTACAGGAAAGGAACAGAGGACGAATGAATCGAAAATGAAAATTTCGTCAGTGTTAACGTAGTTTACATAGTGAGTTGGAATATATTCAAATTACATGCTTTCAAGAGGCTAAAATTAAGAAAACTAAGACTCAATTTTCAAGTCTTTTCATAAATAAGAATAAAATACTACTAAGTACATTTTGAATGCTGTTTAGATTGATTATTTTTTATTTCTTACTGATTTACGTTAGCTACCACAGTCGCATCGTATCCTCATTACTTATCGTACAAACGCATCCTCATTGCTTCCGGCTCATTTTTTACAGACAGTTGTCTTATTTGCTCTAACCATAACACCATTCCTTTTGTCATGGCCTTTTATTGTGATTCATTTCAAACACCTGTTGTATTCACTTGCTTTGAAATTAGAGTCATCCTCAGCTAAAATCAAAATCGACTTTCGAAGCTTTAGTCACACCCTTGAATTTAACTATGCCGGAAGATTTTTCGCTGCCAATCAAGGGCTATCTGGAATGAAGAAACATCATTTAAGAGTGCCTATTTCATTTTTAGAAGATTTTTATGCTTTGAAAAATGACATAGTCAACGTATAAATATTTTAGCTCATTCTCAAGGAAGATAAACGAAAAATAACGCACATAATTACGTTCTTGAAAGTGATGAAGACAAGAGAGTTTATTTTGCACGAGAGGGACATTTCAACATGAGACCGCGTCCAGATTTTTGGCAACGTCAACCGTTGATGTTGCGTCACCGACACCTACAAATTTCAATACACCATTAACGTTGGCTGGCGAGATTTCTTTAATTCTCCATTTATTCTCTTTCTCTCTTCCTCTATCTGTTTATTGGACTCTATTCCCGTCCCTGTCGTGTTCGGCTTAACGCACACACCGCCCAACGAAAAAACATGGGCTTTTCACACGCGCAGACTCAACTCCCATTATCCACTCTTTCATTCACACAATAAACAGGGATTCCAACCGGGTCACGAAAAAGCAAAACAATGAAAATCGTCTTCCGAAGCTCGGCGATTTATTGTACCATCAAAATTTGCGCAAAATATACACTTGATCAACGAGTGATTTTGCTGTTTAATGATGCTGGATTTATATCTCATGTTAGTGGTGCAAGTGATTCGCACCATCAATGACATGTCTTCGTAGGGGAAATGGCTCCAGGTAGAAAAGCATCCTCTAACCTTAAAGCTCCTTGAAGAAACACAAAATCCATGCCCCACGCTGGAATCCAATGAAGGCCGTAAGGCCGTTATCAACCTGGCTATGGGACTCAACTTGGATTGCTAAAACGAAAGGATATAGAAAAACCTCGTCGATCATTCGCAGTCTCAGCGAAATATAGGTGTCAGGGCGATCGCTCCTAAATGGTAGAGTTAATAGGGATAGCTGAAGTTGAAATGGTTTCCTCCCAAGTGCTTTTTGTGAATATCTCTGGAGTTGAAATGATTATTTACACGGGTTTATGGGGTCTTTGGAACGGCTTTTGTTTAAAGGAGAAAGTATGCCAAATGCTGCGCAAATACTATTTTGCAAATTTAAATTAAATAAATGCGATTCCATCAACTCATTGGTGCTTTGTTTATATGCATTTAATATTTGTTAATTAAAGAGTTTAAACTCAGTAAAGCCTAAGAATAATTGACAGGGAAAGTTTTCGAGTCCTAATTGCACTGTACCCAAGGTTTTATGTAGATTCTATTTGATGAGATAGTTTGATAGCATCTTGGCTTTGTTGAGTTTGAATACCGAAAGCAGAGAGAGTTTAAAAGACTAAGTATACAAAATCACTGTTGGCAATTAGTTGCGTTAGTTTTGGCAGAGCGACGGATGACGTTAAATCATTAGTACATACAATGACCAAGTTCAGGTAGGTATGCTTGTCACGGGAATGATATCATGTGAGCTTGTTTATACTTCCGACTATGACGGTGTTTTCACACTGACATCTTAGACTATGACAGTTTTTGTGAATACCATACTGGGAGGGTAACGGCCTGCCACGATGGAAACACCGGTTCCCGATCAGTCACCGAAGTTAAGCATCGTTGGGCTCGGCTCGAGTTTGGAGGGGTGATCCTCCGATTCGTGCGAGTGTTGCTGCCCCTGTCTGCACGTGGCAGACAGTAAGTGGGAAATGACCTTAGCCGTCGAAGCACGTTAAACAAAAATACTAATACTACTACTACCATACTGGGAACTCAACAATTGGGTTTTTATTTCAATCTCGAACCTAATAACTTTGAAATAAACATGACACAAGGAGTCAAATTACAATTACGTATACAGTTAACCCATAAGTTAACAGAAACCTGCCTAAAAGATATTTGGTGTTGGATATTAGGCCTATATGACCATTAGAGATTCAGGAGGATGAAGAAATGAGAAGAGCAAAAGCTGGAAATGCTTTTGTAAGCCAGTACTTTAAATAAGCAAAGATACTTGAGTAATTGTAACATTTCACCCTACCACTGTCCTCTCGATAAATCGATTTTGAACAAAGACTGTTTTGATCCGTTGTTTTCATGAGGAGACCTTTCAAGGAGTTCTCCTCTGGACGAACATTCTGAGAATGAGAAGAAAAAATACTCCTCGCGCTACACTGGAGGATGTAATCTGGCGGGGAAGGCGTCATTGGAGGGGGGAGGGGAGCGAAGAAAGACACGCGAAGAAACTATTCCATTCACGCCGAATCTTCCTTCTCTTTTCCCTCCGCGGGAACTCGTCGAATGAATCGCTGAGATGTTCTCTGTAGCCGTTAAATGCATAGCACCTCCGTGACCTGGAATTCGAGCGCTAATCCCCTTCACGTGGGGGAGGGACAGGGGAATGCGACGAGGAATTGGTGAGGGGTGGGAGAGGGAGGACGAGGGGCAAGGAGGAAGGACTGACAGAAGAAAAGACTGGGTCATGGGGATAAAGTTTTCATGCTCGCGTCTATTTGCCAAAGGTGTGTGGCTGTACCTACTCTCTGGTAGATAGGATTCTTTGATTGACGATGTTAATTCAAATGGCCATTCAGATAATCTATAGCTTTAGCCGAGCAATTCTCGATAATCGCAACCAGCGACTATGAATGCAACATTAGATGCTCAAACCCTTAGCAAGAGCCTGAGCCTATTTACATTTACATCTTTTACTATGTACATCTACATTGAATTCTGAAGGCTACCACAAGAGTGTGTAGGTAAGAGTGTAGCAAGGGGTGAATTTCACCTAGGTGCAAATTACTACATGCTACAAATATTATAGATACTAAGAGTATCGATTCATTTTGCAATTAAATAAATACACGGATATACCGGGGTTATACAGGAAGCATACGAGACATGCTGTTTAAGTATTTGGTATATTAATATAAAAGCATTATGTCGCAAATCAACAAAATCATGACTACATTACCAATCGAGAAACCTAATTATTAAGTTTCAGTCTATCATGGTCTCTTATTGTTCGCGGAAAAATTGCATTTTAAACCTTTCCGTTTTGCAGTCTATTTTCATAATTTTATGGTCTTGATTTAATCTACCGCAAGTTTTCGGGTTTCTTAAAACGTTTTTAATGTCATTAGAAATGACACCGTCTTGAAACTTACTTGACATTACAGGTTTATGAACATGAAATTTTAACCAAGAATAGAGATTCCCATCTTAGTTGCTCTATCACTCATGAAATTATCGTACCGACTTTTATATATCTTACCGGCCTTTACTGCGCGCGTTCTTCCTCGTTATTAAAGCCTACCTTATAAGGATTTAAAATACAGGCAGTCTATTCCAAATGATGTTTAATAAGGGAGAAGTAGCTAAGTTCCCTGACTTCATCGTCTACTTCTTTAGTTAAAAGGAAATCTTTTGCACCCAGCTGAAAATACAAAATTAGTGTGTGCGGCATAATATAATTTCTGATCGACCATAAAAGAAGAGTACGTTACCAAGTATTTTCTCGAGTACGGCACGGAACTCAAGTACGATGATCATCATCACAATTATTCTACCAATTTTGGTAGGCCTGAGGAAAGTCTCTGCCATTTATTCTCCCTTATCAAATCCCTCTCAAAATCGTCATATTATCTGTCTCATCTTTCGTGCTGATTGTATGTCAAAAGGAAACCAGTAAAACAATAGAGTAATTTCGCTGGAATGTCAATTTCTCACAAGATCTATTTCCCAATCACAAATATGCTAAATATTACCTTTTTCCTTCACCTTTTCGTCTTATAAATACGAAAAAAGTCGGAACTTAAGGATATTTCTAAGAAAGCGAAAATTGGAGTATACAAAAAAGTACTCTCCACTTTACTGAATGGTAATGAAACTTGGGAAAGCAGGGATGGGTTTAAAAAGGTGGTTGCTTCGTTGGTTTGACCATGTTGAGAGAATATATGAGAGTCGAATAGCTTAAGAGATAGAGGAGTGTACGGTGTAAAAGGAAGGGGTAGACCGATGAATGAATGAAAGATTGAATGTGATGGAAAAGGCTCTGAAGAGGAGGAATGTAGGGAGTCTTGTGAGCAAGAGAGCGTGAATGAAGCAATGCATAAATGTAACAGATGCGAAGGAGGTATGCAAGGATATGGCAGTAGAAAAGAATTTTTTTAAACAACCAGTTTCCAAGCCATATCTCCGAGAATAAAGCTCTTCTGAATATAATGAATTCAAAAAAGATGTGGTACTTTCTTCACAGTTTTTTATTGCTAGTCGACCGGTTTCGTCACATAGGCGACATCATCAGGTACATGAGCTCAGTAAGTTGCTGAATATATACAATTTTTTGTATATTCTGCAACTGACTGAGCTCATGTACCTGATGATGTCTCCTATGCGACGAAACCGGTCGACATGGAATAAAAAACTGTGAAAAAAGTACCATAATTTTTTTGAATTAATTACAATGGATTTTCACAAAGTGAAGCCCGAAACCATCGAGTTTATCTTTTGAATGTGCCTACCCTGAAAGAAAACGGGGTGATGGGTATGTATGTATGTGCGTATGTTTGTAATACGAAATATACTCGTAGGCGGAAAGGAGAATAAAGTGGAGAGCTTTAGAAAACCAATCTTCACAAGTTAGACTACTGATGGCAAAATACCGGGAGCCGCTAGAGACCCGGAGGCAACACGCTAGGCTTAATTTATTTAAAAATCTATATCAGGCGAGTTTCAATGTCACACGGAGGTTGATTATTTAAACCCCGCACTGCATCTCTAGAAATGATAAAAGCGACAAAATAACATAGATACACAGTCGAACTGATCGGTACAAAAATTCCTTCTTCCCACGCATCACTACTACCACTGGAAAACCACAGCGAGAACTCTCACAGCAATAAGACACTCCGTGAACATACAATAGTTCACTTTTATCCTCTTCTTACTCCTTTTTCCTCCCAATTTCATGTCTAGTGTCGTAACAACCCCTGCCAAACGCCCCTGCGGCGGCTAGCAGGGTATGCAGCATGTGGAAATGCGAAAACGCACTACCGTACCACACTGCCACTGCCACCCTTGGCCTAAGGTAACGGCGAGCACAACGCGGAAGGACGCGTGGAAGGTGTCCGAGTCGATTATGTGGGGCGAGCGAAGGCGAGGGAGGTTGTTCTTGAAGGGAAGGGATCGGAATCGGGTCAGGTGCTCTTTTGTAGCGCGGCATTTATTTTTGTGTGTCACCAAAGGTGGGTAGAGGGGCTTAGGTTCGGGAATGAGGAGTAGGCAGCGGTGGAGTGGACGGAATAAAAAGCTAAGAATAGGCGCGCGCGAAATGAGCAAAAGCCGCGTTACGTCTGGACGACTCGAACACGCGGGTCGTCCCTCAGCATTCTTCCTTCGTAGTGGGATGTGCGGTGAGGGGAAAACGGTGTTGCCGTCGGAACGAATCTCCTCCGGGCCTTGAGGAACTCGCGAACCACATTCAAGACTTCTACCTTATTCAGAGGTTTATCGGAATGCTTAAGTTTGAAAAAAAATGACAAAAGTCACAGGATAATCCCCATTAAGAATTTAATGGTGCGGTGCTCATCAACGCGGAGGAAAGCCTTGCTGGTACCGTGCGTGGAGAGCCAGAGACGAGAGAAGAATTCCGAGCATGGGCTGTGATTACAAATTGTACCCCAAATGCTTCTTGGCAAAAGTTATGCACCGAACACCGCCTTAGTCACGAGAAGTCACGATCGGTTTGGAAGTGTGTCAGCCATTCAATGCACAAATCGTAATCGCGATGTCTTCGCAGGCCAATTTATGCACTTTTTTGGATTCATTTAAGTAAACTCCGTGTCATTCGCAAGTCAAGTATACACGAAAATTTAGTATGCTCTAAGATGAACACCAAAAATAACTACTGTAATTACCTTCTATCTTGTTCCACTAACTCTGATAAAATTCAACCTTTACCTGATGAGGATGTTATACTACGAAAAAGCGATATTTACAGAAACTAAGAGTTTTAGAAGCAAATATGATCGTATTACTTAACTCCTGCAAATACTGAAAGGTAGTGTATACACTCGGTTCTCCTGCCGCGAAAGGCTTTTTATGACAAAGCAACAACATCGTTACAAATGAGAAACTGATCACATTACATCCTTAAGCGCTTACGCTAAATCTCTCCCCTCTCTCATAACATGTCTCCAATTTACTGAATAAATAGGCGTATTCATTTTCACTAAGAATTTCCTATTTGGGAATGGAAATACCCATAACATCACTAAATTACAATTTGATTTCATTATTTAACGAAAAATATATTCAGGAAACAAATTAACCACTGAGGACTAAAATGCCGTGCCTACGAAAAAAAGGCCCAAGTAAATGAAAAATTTGTGAAACATCAAATGACGCATGAAACTTTCAACACAAACCATAGAACCTTACGAGCTTTAGTTACGGTGGAAAAGAAGTACCACTAAAATATGCAGCAGCCTGTGGTTCGTAACAAAACCCACCCACGTTTACCCACAGTTTACATCTACATCTACATCTACAAAATACCCTGCAAGCCACCTCAGGGGTGTGTGGCAGGGGGTGAGTATTCACCAACATGCATTACACTATACACTAAAGTTAGTGTAACTACGACTAATTATGCATTAGCATAAATCGCTAATGCTTGTCATGAGGCGAAGCCTCACAAGCATGCAACACTACACTACAGATGTCATCAAAATGGAGTGACCTCAATATACATGCATTCTACAACTACACAGATGGACAGGGACTCAAGACCCATGTAGAAAACATGCTAGGCGTGCTGTTAGTATGTACTAGGTAACAGATAAGGATTCAAGTATTAGGAGTACTACAACTACTAAGAGCTACACTACCTAACGACAAACCTAGATAAAAGTCTCATGGCAGCTATTATGGTCCCTTATCGTTCGTGGGAAAAATGACATCTTAAATCTATCCGTTCTGCAGTCTAGTTCCCTAATTTTACTCTCATGATCTGATCTACCGTAGTATGTCGGATTTCGTAAAATATTGTCAACGTCGTCAGAGAATAGACCGGTTTGGAACTTACATAATAGATTGAGTCTAAATTTTAATCGACGGTCTGAAAGCTTTTCCCATCCCAGTTGCCGCAAAAGGTCAGTAACACTAACGAGATTATCATAACGGCCTTTAACATATCTTGCCGATCTTCGCTGCACGCGTTCTAACTCAGTTTCCAAGCCTATCTCATAAGGATCCCAAATACTGGCGGCATATTCTAAGTGGGGTCTAACGAGGGAGAAGTAGCTGATTTCCCTAACTTTATCGTCGCACTTGCCAAGTACTCTTTTAACAAATCCCAATTTACGATTAGCTTGACCGGTAATTTACCCACATGTGAGATGACATATGGGCAACAGCATGTATTTTCATCATGTACATTAGTTTCATCCACTAAACTAAATTTTCCGCTAACTAATGAAACTTTTACAAACTAAGGAACTAGAAGTCAACTGCTTATCGCAAATATATTTTTTGGATAAAATAAGTGCTCCCAACACTGCCAATCACTTACACCATAGGTATGTATTCTTGTCAACGCCTTGTGCTGGGATCTATGTTTATGATTTTTGTATGCATTGATACTTTTATCTCACAGAATGCGTTTGCACTGATATGATGCACTAAAATACCACGTTTTCCAAGAAAATTTGCGCATTAATCATATGTGATATGGAAAGCAATGGTCATACAAACAGCCTGACCCTAACTCATAGATTTGTTTAAGTTTTTCAAATGGCAAGGGTTCTTCATGCCCCGCAAATGACTAATTTAGTAACAGCATTGCATTTTTTCGATATATTTGAACGAAAAATTAAAACAACAATGATATCGCAAATTACTATGATTGAATGACTGAATATCCAAATTATATTCTGACAAAACCGACGGAAAGATAATTTAAAGAATATCATAGGATATGATGCATGATATGATATGCATTGTATGATAATACATGGATAATACTCCGCCATAAAATTAACCAAAGACAATAGCTTTCATAGATATTATTATGTGTTTATATCACATGTAGCATTTCTTGAACATTAGATGGGAATCCTAACCATCTTCTTTCACTTTGCCTTTATCCCACTCCTATGTGGGGTAGGCATTTTCTTTCTTTAATCTTTTCCTCCTCTCCTCTCTGTTTCGGGCTACCTCCCTCTTCCAGCCTTTCTCTCTTTGTTGTCCCGTTGCTTTATCTTTAAGGCGGAAACCCTAATAATTCTAATAATGTTGGAAATAACTAAATTTTCCACATATTTACTGAATCAATGAAAGCATCTTTGCAAGTGATACAAAATGGTATTTGAATATATAGAAATATAAACAACGTAAAGTTAAGTCATATATTTGGGAAATATTATATTTACACTGAAATTAAGTCATTACATTTTTTACTAATTCTAAGTAAAAAATAATATTTCTTTTCCATGAATCTTTCAGTAATAGACACTGCTGAGTCCTAAGCGTGTGCTTATTAAATAACAGTTATTTTAAGTGATCACGTCTCAATTTGAGTATAATGCACTATAAAATAAGCTTATAGAACGTTGGTTTGCTCTAAATATAACGGAGTTGATCTCTCTCTGTGTTACTGTCACCTTTATACATTGTATTATCAAAGTCTATCACTTAAAATCCAAGTTACTGGATTTTAACATTTTACAGGTTTAATGCTTGCCGCTTTGGGAGTGCATTAGTGACAGCAAGAATCTGCTTTTCTGTCGGTCGTTGCTGTTGCAATTGTCGGAAGTGGAAGAGGCTGCCATAAAAGGGCAATTAAATATTGCCTGACTGCTTTTGCTACGGCCGTAGTCGTATAAGTGTATTCAACCGCTTTTCATTGCTTTGCTGCTGAATAATCATGTAAGTTGACTAATTGTAAGTAAAGAAAAACGCATGACTTAATTTAAAAATTAACATCATTACTTGAATTAGGTATTTCATTAGATAACGTAGAAATTTAATTGCTCATACTAATACATTTTAATTTAGCTAGGATGGTATTTATTGAATAAGATATGGGATTCAGAGTTCCAACGCAATCCATGACGAAAATGCTGCTTCGACGGCGAGAACATTTTACCAATACCAATGCCTCAAAATTGATATATATATATATATATATATATATATATATCTATTAAATCTGCAAGAGATTTATTAAATAAAGAAACTGAACTTTCGATGGCCATGGTAGGTATGTTTCTCCGCCAGAATCACGCCACGATGTAAAATACGAGCATTGTAGTTTCCTGTCAAATATCAGACGTCAATCGCTTTCGGTAGCGTTTACGGATTATAATATTTCTATCATAGCAAATAATATTAAACGTTACTCATATGCCAGTAGTCGATAACTTTCTGATAGTGGTGTTTCCTTTACGTTTTCCCTTGATTTCATGCTAAGGAAGATTTGATGCTTGCAAGAGTCTAGGAAAATATGACTTGGTGAGACTGTTTACCAAGAAGCACTGTAAACCTCCGAACGACAGCTAAAATGGCATAATAATCTATGCCGAGCCACTAAACCACTGAAAACTTTAATTTAAAAGATGTACATAATAATACGTTGGACTATGAACGTCAATATTACAATGGTGTAAAATGCATGCATCACACTCCTCAGTTAAAATTTAATAAGTAGATGGTTAAAATTTAATAACTAGGTTGTTATGGATAGCACCTTTTCACTAGGCCAGGATTAGAAAAGCGTTCTTTTATTAGTGCGTAATGAAAAGGAGTTGATCTGCGTCCTTTTCTGTATCTAGTTGCAGGCCTTCAACTCCATTTATTGAATATTAAAAAAATGTAGACAGCATCTGGAAATGACCATTTCTGAAAGATATTCTAACACCGTTCTATTTTCAATTTATTTATTTCCTCTCTCAAAGAGCAGGCGCTGTTTTTCCATTTGGCAAACAAACTAATTATAAATCACGTTTATGGCGCAAGTCTTTGGACCTATATCATCCGGAATGGCCCGCCCTCTCCTTCAGGCGCGCCGAGCGGGTTCTTCTCTTTAAGAACGGAAGCGCACGAGCTCTTCGTCATTCGTCCGAAGCAGTATTTCCCGCAGGCAGCCGCAAGCCGCTCAGATGCCCACGAAGAAGACGTGCGAACGAAGCGATATATTTACAATTTTGATCTATATCACCGTTCTAAGAACATTTACACCCATGCCGTTCGTTCATATGGAGCTCTATCTATGAATTTATCCAATTCCTCAATGATAGTTTTAGTGATTGATCAATACTGTAGCTTAGAACAGTTACGGAAAACGAGATTTAATTACCCAATAAAATGATGAATACTTTGTTTCTGTAGCATTTTCTGCCGGCCTTTCCTCTGTGCCTCAAATATTTTCAGTAGTATTTTCGGTCATATCTGTTTTCTCGCCTTCCAAGACAAAGAGGGATTGTGCTTAGATCTGTGAGCTAGTATAAAGCAGAATTTTTATGCGACAACCTCCCGCATTTTGGTTCTCCGATTTCTAGGCGAAGTAACGCGCATAGAGATAGTTAAATGTAAAAAAAACATGTTACATACGTTTTTCCTCGGATCTCTCTTAAATAATGTGAAACCATATTCTTCTATAATGAACCTAAATATGAACGTAATTTTCGTAGTAAGTGTTTTGATCAAAGGTAGGCTGTGGATGAATCAGAATTTTTAAAAAGTGTTTTCCTCACTGTCACAGTTTCATCACTCAATGCATGTTTCATCAAATAATATGGGAAGTATAATATTTTTTTCAACACTCATGTTGGCATCTGTTTATGTGTTAAGGTCGTGATTACCACGAGGGGAAAAAAGAATTCTTGATTTGCCGTACGAGCGTCTATCACCAAAACATAGTCACTCCTGCATAGCCCACCGATTTAGCAAACTGTCCAGATTATATTTATTAGTCACGAGTGAAATATGTAGTGTCATTGGTGTATTGGCAATAGGGATAGCTTAGTAATTTGACCCCGCTTTTACTGAAATTGACATTAAAAAATTCTGAACATCAAGCTGCCGAGTCCCAAACCATCGCATCATATTCGACTCAAAGTTTACCTCAACAGAAATGGCATTCAATTACTAAAAACCCACACCCACCTCTCATTGTAAGCACACCGTAGGACATTACGACTTATTTTGAAGCATACTGGAGGGGAAGATGGATGGGAAATTCCTTATGAGTGACTAAGGCACAAATACTCGGAGTAAAGGAAGATTGAGTGGGGAAAGTATATCCACCCGGAAGTAAAGGAAATTAGTGCGAGAGAGGGAATAAATGGAGCTATATTTTACCAAACTTAGAACTGAAATAATAACGATGACCGCCTTCACTAAACCACTCGTTGAATTCGTTAAAGCTACTTTAATGTGTTTCGTGATCCGTATACCAAGTGAATTCTCAGAGAAGTATCTCATCTACCAATCACCGGCATATTACGAATTAAAATTCATTCAATCTTCCGTGCATCGCCACCTGGAGGAGATAATGCGTTTTGAAACGCACCAAAATCCTTAGGTTATTGCGTGCTTTGAGATGCAGCAATAGTTGAGCATGAGCAACACAAGCAACCTTTTGAGCATGAGCAACACGAGCAACCTTTTGTTTATGGTTTTGCTCGGACAAAGTGCTGAACAATCCGAAATAAACAAAATACAGACCATGTCCGCCAGAGGGCGAACATGCTCTGTATTTTGTTAATTTATTCCGAGAAAAAGTGCCTGCCTAAAGTGCTGACTTTTCTCAGAGATATGGCGGCGCCATAAGCAACAGCACTGATGCTGCCGTTTATTTATGAAGTAGAATCGTTAAAACGTCATTCTGAAAATTGAATAATCTCCGGGTGGAAAGGCGGGTGCAACCGGCCTCAAGTGCCACAAAGTCTTTCCCAACGCTTCCCTGGATGCGACTTCGATTGGGGCGTAAACGCGGGTATAAACAAAAGCGGATATTTCCTCCTGGACGTTTGCCAGCTTGGAAAATTTTCGCCGGCGCGCGCGTGGGCGTGGGGATAAGACGTAAAGGAAAGATTTTGCCAAAACGATCCAAAGCTGGCCTCGGGCCACTCATTGATGTTACCCGCACCGTTTTCTTTCCGCTAAAACGCTGTCTACGAAAGATCGAAATTTGTCCGGTCCAAATCTATCATTCGTATTCCAGCTGCCACAGTATTTATGGATAAAAAGACGATGACTTAGAATCGAATGAGATACTCGATGAAGTTCATAAACTTGTAAAAATGTGATACTCTTATCTGAATACCGTAATAAACATGAATTCCATGTCACAGATGGCATTATTTTAGTACATTGGCGCCGCGTGTCACTAGTTTTGCTTTCCTTATGATTGGAAAAAAAATAATCAATGTTGTCAATAATGTCAAATGTCAAAGAAGAAATAATTTAAGCTGTCAGATTTTTAACTTAAGCTGTCTGACATAAGAAAAAAAATAGCATTAGAATAAATAAAGAATACCAAAAAAAGGTATTGCACATTCAGTATATAGCTATTTTCAAGTTTATGAAATAAGGATAAGAAAGTTTAGTGGCAAAGAATCGGTTTTGTAAAACTCAAGTTGTTTAGAGTAATCGTCAATTAAACTAACAGCTAAAAAATAACGAATCATGATCCATAACGCTTAGACTGACCAGGAAATTCAAACAATGGCATCGTGATCAAGACTATAACTGACAGGAAGACGCAGTCATTGAAAATATGTATTCACGAAGTAGAACTAGATGTCATTGAAAATTTGCAGAGGTTCAAAGGAAAAAGTTCAAGTTACAAAATCATGCTATATTTTACTTTGCATCGATCCCTCAAAACCATTAGCCATCTCCTTAAAACTGATTGGAGAACCTGTCCTACAACATTTAAACAGCGAAATCGCTCAACCGCAAAGCGGATTCTCGGAGAAGCATGGACTGACGGGAAACCTTGAAAACAACAGCTAGCGACTATGGTTTGGATGGCGAAGCATTCTCCGAGAAAAAAAGAGCGCGCGAAAATACGTCGAGGAGGTGAGTTGCTCTTTGCGTGAGGGTTTTCCAAATTCTTTGATGCATCCGCTATATTGGGAAATACGCCTGATATGATCAAGGGTTTGTAAAGAGGTCTTCAAGTCAAGACGCATGTAAAAGATGCACTATTTCTTCTAGCCTTTACAGAATATTAAAGAGGAGACAGACTTCGGTTGGTGACAGAATTAACTAGAATGCTATTCGGATCGCGGCTCGAAAGCCCGCGTAAAAGAGAACTCGATGAGAAAAGAGAGTTTCCAATTATTCGGCGCTTTTCCGTTTCAAGTGGATGCTCTACCAAAAGTGACCTCATTTCCTTTCATCGTTGACGGTTTTTTGCGGAATCTGTAGCCCAAAAACGAGGCCAATTGCTTCGTTTCTGCGGTGAGAATTTGATGTAAACGAGATACCAAGTTCTTAAATATTTACACCCAATGTTTTCGAGCTATGAGTCTTTCCTCGAGTTTCACTGACATTATGTTATGAATATGCACAGGTAAAAAGTTTCTGAAGGTCATCCAGATGCGAAAGACCTTCGATAAGGATCCATTACTTTTAATAAAGAGCGTTTTCAATTCATACGCATTAAAGCCGATGACTGAATAAATCTAGTATCTATTATGATACAATCCCTCTTTTGTCTACATTACTCTTAGGATTAGGAAATCACCCCGAAGTGGATAGTCCTCTTCCAAAATGAAAGGGCGACGGAAAATTACAAAGTTCCAAGTATTTGATCGACAATGATTATCATGCTGATTGTTGAAGTCGAGATTCCATATATTTCCATTTACTCTAAACTAAAGGAATAAATAAATTATTAATCATATCTATGATGATATGACTTTAGTCGTTTAATTTAACGTTATTTAATAAAGGAGAATGACTTTATAACGAGGACGAACGGTGAATTAGTTGAAAAAGTCAATGATTTTTGTGATTAGGCCGAATTTTTGTGAATGATGGATGGATAGATTAGGAGATAAGGAGGCGTTCGAATGCTGGAAGTAAAGTCTTAGTTAGCATGTCGAGAATATCAAGAAATAAGTGTTTTCTAAGCGAAAAACGTAGTGTACAAAAGTGAACTCCTACCGAAGTTGTTATAAGGCTGGATATAGTGGGAATGGGGTACCTGAGAAGTGTTTGCGGCAAAAGTAGGTAAATAGGATTAGGAATGGTCATAAAAGAACGTCAGTTGGATTATTCAGTAATGGACATATACTTATGAAATGAATGTTCTTCGTTGATTGGGCCATGTCGAGAGAATGGATGAGTGTCGAATAACGAAACAGATATACCTATGCGAGTAGGATGAATGGTGAGTGATGAAGGGGTGGATCTAGAAAGTCATGTGTTATTGGGGTTGAAGAGACTCTTCAGAGAAGGAATATTAGGAACCTTAGGAGCAGTATTGCATGTATGAAACAATTTATGGGGGTAATTGATGCAAAAGAGGTTTATAAGGATAGGGAAGTGTGGAGGGAATTATTAAGACAGAGTCAAGTTCGCAGGACTATCAGCGAAAGTATAGCTTTTTTTGACTGTGCCTACCCCGGAAGGGAACAGCGTAATGGGTATTTATACATGAGAGATAAAGGCAAGCCATTTTAGCTATTAGATAGCTAAAATAATAGAGAATTTAAATAAAATTTTTAAGTACAAATTCACATTTCCTTAAAGTAATGCTTTTTGGTTAAAAAATAGTTCATTTTTTCATCATTGCAACAACTTGATTTACGTGACAAGTAGCATGAGATTTAGATGAGAACTTATACCTAAAGCCTTTATGCCCAAGGTTAAGTGATAAATAGAGAATTACAGTGAAAGTATATTGGGTTATTTTTCACTCCAACCACTCTATGAGTGATTAATGACTTCTGCATTGTAATTTAATTTAAAAAGTCACAGTGAAAGGATTCTTTCATGCCTAAAAATAAATTTTAATTTTTTCTTCCCGTTGAAATTCAACGGGCACACCACTAGTCATTTAATAATACCCGTCGGCAAGTTACGGCAAATTGTAATATGTTCAGTTCAAAAGCCGGACGAAACAGGATGAGCCACTTCATTGTTTTTTTTATCCTTTTCGAAAACAATCTACCGTACCTAACTGGATCAAAATTATGGCAGAATACCTCGTCACACACGGCAACCCTCTTCGAAATGGAAAGAAGAATTAAATACTTAGTGAATATGAACTCTTCAAGTTGGTACTTAATAAATGTTATATTAAATAATTTTTTGACATTTCATGCAATTTTATTACCAACCAACCATTTTTCCATCACTTTGTTTCATTATCAATGTAATTAGAAAGTTCGCATAGTCTCTAATACAGATTAATGGATTCGTGTATCTTTCTGATTATCTAGATTGTTCGCAGAGTCAGTCATATATGTATGACTCTTCGAACTCCTAGAATATAAATGAATCTTCGAACGTTCAGATTAACTCGACGATGACACTTGAGTGTCGAAAACATGGTCGGTTGATGGTAAAATAGAGCGATATTTCACTAAAAGATTAAAAAGCCATGGATATATGTCATTTCCTCAAATTTACTCCTGGTACTCTTTCATACATGGAACTTTGTAGGAAAACTCCATTCCAAGGGAAGATTTTCAGATTTCAAACAAAATTGTATTAATGCTCCCTAAAGTGGAAAACTAGATCTGAAACAAGGCGAACGATATAATGTGTAAACTAAACTCATCGGAGAAGACATGGATAGTAGTACGCATTAAAAGTACTGTCCGACGACATGCAAACCAGATTTAGATCTTCCCGTCCTGTTCAGTCACATCTTACACAAGAAATAAGCTCCACCCCTCTTCGATAGTTATTTTTCCTTCCCTCGGAAACGAGGTTATTTGGCTCGCCCGAAGCAAATTTCAAAACACAGCGTAGAAAGCGGGCGATCTGGGGAATTCCCCCTTACTGGCTGTGCCCTGATTCTGCCCGAATGCGCGCTATAAAACGGACTCGGGAGCCTCGTTCAATCTCTATCTCGGAAAGTGTTTCTATAAATACACACAACTTTAAGCGCGCTAAGAGATAACAATTACGTGGTCAGAGAACCAAAGATCATCCACGTGAAATATCTTCGTTGTTGTATCGTAATACTATCATTTTCTTTTCATCCGGCACATTTGATTCACACAATTTGTCGAAGATAAATATTATAGTAGACTTATCCCTAAAATATCCGGTATTAGTGATATTTCAGTGAAGGTATGCATGCCATCAATAATCTCAGCGGAGGTTTAAATATATTGAGCGGAGAGCTTGTTTTTAAGGATTTCATCCTGCTACATCAGCCGCTAGGAATTATAAAAACAAAATGTGGTCGAATCATGCAACGCATGTTTTCATATCCAGCAATGCATTGACATTCTTGCCCTAGAAACCGGGCTAAAATCAACCATCTTTCAAGAATAATTACGCAATTTACGTTCAGGGCAAATAGCGACAAAAAATGATTCAATATTGCAGGAGTTTTCTGGAGTTCTGCATGCATTCCAATCATATAAAAATTAGAAATAAATTTCATTAAACTTCGGCAATAAATGCTTACGCATTCTTAATTAAGTGAGTTAATAGGTCATTTGCTGTCTTCGAAGTTCCCAATAAATTCAGATTCGTATTTATTTACGACCTCCGAAAATTGCACCCTTAAAATAATATCCAAAAACTTGAATGAGAAGTTGTCTGAGGTCCTATGAGTAAACGTGAGGAAGCTGAATATTTCCGAGCTAATATAAAACTATTCCTTCTTAACATCCATAATCGCCTACATAATTTTAATGGGACAAAAAACGAGATTAAAATCAATATTTTAAATCTTCAATTCTATGGTGATTTCTTTACATCATTCAACACCACAGATGATGTAGTGAAACCCAAAAATGGCAGATCAAATTGAATGTACGTGTTGATCGTTCATATCCGATAAGATACATCCACGAGCGCAACTTTCAACAGCGTTTTCAAAGTTACACCATAACGACAGACACCTAACTCCATTTCGTGATGCGTGCACCTTGGCGTGGAGGGCTAGATTTGTTGACAAACAAGCCTCCCTACAATGTTCTTTATCGTGCGATCAGACTGGTAAAGAAGCTGAGTGTGGGAAAGTAAAAAATGAGGAAAAAATTGTAAAATCATCAATAAATGCATCACGCGAAAATGCTTTAAGAAGTTCGGAAGGAAAAAAATATGCCTAATTTCCCGCATTCTTTTCTTTCTTTGCTTTATTTTTAAAATGGGGTGAACCGTTCGCCATGTTTATTATAAATCATCGAAATGATGGGAGTATTGAAAACGCAGGAGGTATTCCGAGGCTATTACTGCTTTGATAAAAGCTATGAGAGCGCTTAGGGATATTCAAATTCATTAATCTAAGCAGAAGTATCCACTTAGCAAAAGTAGTAATCACATTATGTTATCTGCACGCGAACAATTGATGCAGCAAAGTAACATACTATAAAATTTACTTTTTTCGGTGAAAAAATGAGAAACTATTACAAAGAGATTTTTGGAAATAAAAAAACAATAATTCCCTTCAATAATTTCGGATTCCTCCATCAATTGCGTTATGCTAATTGGTAAGCTATGCATATTGGTATAGTGAGTTGTTTCGATGCTTGTCTTTCTAATTTTAATCCACCTACAAACTCCCTGACTGGGAGACAAAAATCAGACAAAAAACAGGAAATTGGCAAAACTCCATACTTGCAATCTTATTTTCTATAGGGAATAATTTTAACTTGAAGTACGAGACTATTTTGAATTTTATCCCACTTGCGTGGAAATAAAATTAACGCTTTTTTATTCACTGCGATAAAAATCTTGAAATAGCTTTCGAATCTCTAGTAGCGAGAGGGCGATGACTGAGGGCGTTGAACCGTATAACTAACCAAAACAATCGAAAAACTCCAGCCGCGTCTGCCCTTCGCGGCTTTTTATACGTGTCACCAACGGGAGCCAACACTCCACTTGTTTCAATATGGCATAATATGAGTTTGTACAGCTCAGGGAGTCCGTCCTTTCCTGAGAATTCCGTCATCCTTAATTGTCCATTTCATGCGACACGTAGCCAGGCGAAAACCGGACTGCCAGACAATGTGGCCTCGTTTTCTCTTCATTTTCACCGAGGGCCCCAATTCTACACGAAATCCCCAGAAGCTTCACCGCTGAAACTAATGACGGCTCGCCATTTGAATATTTTAACGACAAATACACGCGTCAAAATAAATTATGAGAAATGTCACGACAAAAAGTGAGAATTCTCCTACACAATATTAAAAGGGTACTTTGAAAGCTCCCTTTTTGTTGTTGTTACAAAGCGCCAAATACAATGCATCCACCCGATAGCAAGAAAAATGCGCCAATTTTACATTCTTGAAGCAATTATGCCCAAACATGAAGTAATAAAAATATTATTCTACTATTATTGAACGTGGAAATTAACTAGCTTTAATTTGATGTACATATGTTTGAAATCACTTCAGCCATTCTTGAGATACTAGGCTTCAAATTGGGGTGATGGAATTTGTAAACGGATAGTAATTTATGTTGACACTTGTTTCGCGATAGAACCTCCTTGAACCACTACGATTTGAAATATCTGCCGAAATATCTATCTATCTCTGAAATATTTGAGATATAGCAACTCCCCCTCTCTCACTCTTTCGACTTCCCCCGTAGCACTCACGAGAACTTAAATCTCCTTAGGCTGCAATATATTAATTTTATCATTACAGTGTTTCTGTATCAAGCTTATCTTCTGATGGAGTGTACTGGAACCCCAGCATCATCAACAGTTATCAATACGAAGATTGGTTTGCAACTTTCTACTCCACTATCCTCTCAGTTGGCCGTTATATTCCTTCGTTAAACTTCCTATTAACGTCCCTCGTTATTAGCTCTATGTGTTCCTTTCCCCTCCTCCATAATTCTTGCCATTTGGTTCTCCTTTTAGTACCGTGTCAAGAGACGGTTGTGCCTTACAATGTATCCCATAAGTTCGGCTCTTCTTCAGAGTTTTCATTAAGGTTATTTTCTCTACAACTCTAAGTAGGACTTATTAATTTTATATCCTCTCCATCTATTTGACCTCCACGATATTTCCATAACACCGCATTTCCATTGCCTCCAATTGTCTTTTCACTGCTGCAGTGAACGTCCAAGTTTCACTGCTACATAAGAGTAAGCTCCAAATTTATGTTTTAACGAAGTGCTTTCTTGCTAGTAACATTGTACGGCAAAAGAAAATTTCGAGAAATTTATTTTTCTAGACTTTGATGAAGACACGGGTGTACTCTAAAGGAGAGCTGAAATTTCTGCTGGAATAAAAACGTTAGCCGTTGATTTAAATGAAATGTTTTCATGCTGTGCCGAAAGAAAACACAAAGGAACGGCTGCTGGTGAACGAACGTCTGGTTTGTTTATAGCAATATCGAGGGAATTTAATGGGATTGTTTGCCTCTTAAGTTCGATCGGAAAAACACCAGATGGTGCTTTATTTGAACACCAGTGTCTCCATTTGGAGGAATTGCAATTCTGCGAAACCGGTAGATTTCGTTCATGTCAGCTTCTCACCCCTTCATTTTCTTGACGATATCGTCTTACACTGCTATTCTACAGTTGCGTACAAAAACAGTAAACCTAATAAATAACTGCATTTTGGAAACCTTAAGACCACTCACACATTTAATAATAAACTTTATGGCACGACTCGTGACTGCGTATGAATATTTACTGCCCTTCAAACTTCCGACACTCCTGGCGTTCTCTCCACTTGGCACGGCGAGGACAAATGACGATCGATTCCCCTCCCACTGGCGAAGCGCTATTCCCACCCCCAGAGCCGCCCACGACGTACTAGAATAACTCGAGGCACATGTACAAAACACTCACAAGACGTTAAAGAGTCGAAGGGGCATTTTTAATTCTCTAAATGGAATTTTTGTGATTCTTGAATAATGTCCCTGTATTAGCAGTAGGTAAAATATTGCTTTATTAGTAGAAAAATATCATTAGTAGCATTGGATTATTATAGGTAATGCAGCTGCTGAGGTTATATTGCACCGTCTATACTAATGCCTAGATCCTGAGATAGAATAGAATAGAATAGAATAGAATAAGTTTATTGTTCTTGGACGTTTTCGTCCACTAAGAACATACAATAAAGTTACATATTTGTAAGAGCTCTATAAATTATTGATTAATAAGACAGTTACATTATCATGATCAATAATAACATGAGACATATAACATATAACATGATAGATATAACATGAGACATAACATGAGAGGTAACAATTCAATGAGATTTTGCATAATTATTAAATTAACACCCTTCTTGGTTGAATAGATACAAAAAAAATCTTTTTTTTAAAAACAAATACAGAACTTGATTTTTTTATGTCGATAGGAATAGTATTCCACAACCTGGCCCCTGCCACACAGAAAGATTTTTGGTATGTAGTGGTCCTATGTAGAGGAGGAATCAAATAATCGGGAGTCATTCGGGTGGTAACGTTAGCCATGTTTACTCTAGGAGGAAAAAATTGCTGCAGATAGCCTGGTTGCTGATTTTGAAAGAGGGAATACATATAAGAACCAAGGAAGTATTTTCTTCTGGTTTTGGCCTTCAGCCATGTAAGCCTGGTAAAATAGGGGGAAATATGATCATCTTTCTTGAGGTTAAAGATAAATCTTACACACATATTCATTAAACGTTCTAGCTTAACATTTAGCTCTTCAGTGATATCATGGTACACAAGACAGCAATAATCAAAGTGGGGGAAAATGAGTGAGGAGATAAGTTGCTGGCGTGTGAGAAGGGGTATGAGGTTTTTCTGAATTTTAAGCTGATGAAGGATCATATTAACCTTATTACAGATGGTTAACACGTGATTTTGCCAAGACAAATTACACACCATGGTGACCCCAAGGTTTTTAACATTATTTGAATACAATATTTCCGTATCACCAACTAATATCTTTGGAATAGCATTAGCGTCGACTTTTCTGAGTAACTTGGAATTTCCCAGAATTATTGACTTGGTTTTGCTACAGTTCAGTTTGAAATGGTTGTTTACAGCCCATACATTGATAGCGTTGACATCCTGGTTTACTTTGGCGATTGCATCATACAAGTCATTCAAATGGCAATGATAGTAAATCTGCAGGTCGTCAGCGTACATCATGTATTTACAGTTTTTAATACAACGAGGAAGATCAAGGACATACAGAGAAAATAAGAGAGGGCCGAGGACAGAGCCCTGAGGGACTCCACAAGGCACATTAGTCCAGTGCGATATATTACCATTTCTATCCTTTACAGCCTGCTGTCGCTCGTTTAGATATGAGTAAAACCAATTAAGTGAGGAACTCGAGAAGTTAAGATCTTTCATCTTTTGGAGAAGTAAGGCATGATTCACAAGGCCAAATGCATTGGTAAAATCAAATAAGACAAGTATGGTGATTTTATGTTCATCAACAGCACGACGTATATCGTCAGTAACTTTGAGTAATGCTGACTGCGTAGAAAATTGTTTTCTGAAACCAGATTGGAAAGGATCGTTCAGGTTATTGTGGTTTAAGTAGTAAGTGACTTGTTGAAAAACAATCCGTTCTAGACATTTAGAAAGGGAGCATAAGTTTGAGATTGGGCGATAATCGCGAGGAGTAGTTGGTTTTTTTACCTTTCTAATTGGTGTAATAAGTGACGATTTCCAAACCTTTGGAAATTCTGCCGACATTAGAGAGAAATTAAAGATGTCGAGTATTATTGGGAATAGTGTAGTAGACGAAGCCTTAATAAATTTAGTTGAAATACCGTCAACTCCAACTGAATTTGTTTTACTGAGAGATAGTGTTTTACGTAAGGTATCAGGTGTTACGTGTTGAAAAAAGAAACCTTCATTATTGAAGGGTACAAGTGGATCCAGATTAGACAGACTGAACACGTCCGCGACGTCATTTACGTCAGAGGCAGCTGTAGAGGCAAAGTGCGTGTTCAGATCATCCAGGGAAAGATCGAGCGTTGGTTGATAGTTGCGCCGCTGCACAAGGCCAAGACTCCTCAGTTCCTTCCAAACCTGGTTAGGCTGAGTCAAGTTGGAAAAGGTAGATGAATAATATCTTCTTTTGGCTTCCGTCACGGAACATTTCACCCTATTCCGTAATGCGATGAATTCAGTATAGACAGAGGAGCTTTTTGTGCGTATGAAAATTCTACGTAATTTGTCTCGTTCCATCATTTTTTGTTTTAAGTCATTCGTCAGCCATGGGGCTGAGAATCTGCGGGGTTTACATGTACGCCAGGGGGCATGACGATTTAAAATTTCCAGGAATTTTAAATTAAAAAATTCTAATTTAGAATCAATAGAGGAGGAACCAAATAAAGTTTGCCATTCAATAGCGTGTAGGTCAGCTTGGAACTTCAATGTATCAAAGTTTTTCACATCGCGGTAAACAATTTTAGGTGCAATCGAACAAGTAATTTTAAATTTATAATGAATTTCAATTTTATCATGTGCGGAAAGAAAGGGCACAGGAGATTGAGAAAACGCTGAGACTTTTTCTGGAGAATCTACTATACAGAGGTCAAGTAGGGTATGACTATTTTCAGTGTGATGAGTTGGTTGTGTTGAGGCAAGATAAAGATTGTAACTGTGTATAAAGTTCCGTAAGAATGAAGAATAATAGCTTTGCCGTAACATATCAGCATTTAGGTCACCAACTATAACAATATTTTTAAAATTAGGACTGAATGTCATGTAAGCATGCTCAATATCAACTAAGGATCCAATATTAGGAGGTCTATAAATAACGAATAAAAGAAGTTTTGAAAAATTAATGCCATACACTTCAAGGATCATGAACTCTGGTCGGGCTTCATAGGTCTCCGAAGAGGTGAACAGCACCGATGAACGAAGGCGATGATGAATGTAGACGCCGACCCCACCTCCGCCTTTCCCGACCCGGTCGTGTCTGATGAAGCAGTAGTCGGTGAGCTCGACCATATTATCAGGAATGCTAGGCTTTAACCAGGTTTCGGTAAGACAGATTATATCGGCAGCGCTGGAGGAAAAATGAAACCGGAATTCATCGATGTGGCATAATAAGGATTGACAGTTAACTAGGCATATGATAATTTCACTGTTTATGGATTTGACTGTCGGTGGTGAACGAGAACACACGTCTTATTTTAAGGGGTCAAGATCGCTTTCACTGTGTATTGCGATGCGTTCACTGCCGTCACAGACACGAGCAAACACACGGCCATGTCGAATCCATGCATACTTGATTTTCCCTGCCTTTTTTAAATCTCGAACGACCGCATAGAGTTTTCGGTTTAACCAAGTCAAGGATTCATTGATGTAAACAGGTTGGTTAATTGGGCTGCTATCATTAAGGATATCATTGAGCTTCAGGTTTCTTTTTGATCGTCTAGCATTAATTAATTCCACTGCAGCACTAGATCGTAGGAAACGTACGATGATTGGGGAGGGTCTGGTTGTGCGTTGAGGGTTGGAGGAACGGTTGGGACCTCCACGATAGGCGTAATCAATTTCACTTGGATCAGTTTTGATTCCCAAGGCTACTCCCACTTTACATACCAAAGCCGACACAATCTCACCGTCGGAGTACGGAATCCCATGTATCTCTATGACATTCCGCAGTTGTTCTTGCTCGACACGATTTAAGCGGGCTTCTGTTTCACTTAATTTTCTCTTAAGGATAATATTTTCACTCAAGAGATTGTTCAGGGAGTCGTTGATTTTTGTAAGAGAAGCATTAATCGCCTCAAATGACTGCGCATATCCCTCAACCAATTTTTCCCATTGAGATATGGATTTACGGATTTCTTTTTGTTCGTTACGGATTTCACTCACACCCTTTGAAAGTTCACTTAGTATTTCACTTATCTTGTCTGAAAACCGGCTAGGATCGGTGGATTCATGCTCAGTAACTTTACTTGGCTTGTCGCCGGCACCAGTACAGCTGCTTTTGGTACGACAAACATCACAGTACCATGTTCTGCACTGCTCGCTGAGCACTTTGTAGTCGTCTTCGGAAATAGAAATACACTAGCTATATAATTCCTTACACAGAACCTTTACTCTCTAGGCGGGACTCGATCCGCGACTTTATTGACGCCAGGCCGGCGCGTCTAAAACCTTCGATAATTTTCCATTGCAAGTTGAGAAAAAAGAAAGAGGCTAATAAATAATATATGTATTCTCTAATTGCGTCTATTTATACAGTCCAGGACAGAAAATTGACTCAGTATCACTGTGTGAAACAGCATTAACCTCATTATAATCGGCATATTCTTGACCTATCTTCACATTTCCACCACCAACATTTTTACTCACCAACTGCCGGAGTTGATTGCCAACTGCCAACGTCACAAAGCTAAAGAGTCACAGTTAAGTTGCTCACGAATCTGTTACTGTCATATTTTTTGAGGGCCCTATGAGTGGAAGGCACTTGAAGTCCAGATCAATCACTCTTCGTGGGCAGGAAATAGCCGCGTGGACTAAAAGAATTCATGCGTTTTGTGCCAGAAAAAGGTCGGATATAATAGCTAATAATGAATAGCTAATCGGTGGGGCGTTCATTAAATGTTCAAACAATTTCAGCAGCAGTAAATTTTGGACTACAGCTAAAGAAGTATCGGGTACTATGCCATTCAAACATTTTTTGTAAACGTTTTTTTGCCCTCTTCCCACGTTCATTTCCTTTCCTTTTTATTGAAGATATCGTGGGATCATGGAAAGCAAAGTCTTGCGGATCATGCCACTGGAAGATTATGGGAAGGGATTGAGCCTTTACTCAATCTCCTCCACGCTCATGGGACACCTTATACGTTAAAATGACAAATAAATACGACTTTTAGTCGGATGCTTAGAAACCCAATAATCATGAAAAACCAAGTCAACAAATTCCTTGACCAGTGATATTCATATCCTTGCAAATAAAAATCATCAGGCTTGAAATGGCGGGAGTACACGTTCATATATATTTCCCGATTTTAAGCTCTCTCACCCATTATAACTGAATTCTTTACCATTTAGGGAAACAATTTCAATATTATATCAGTTGTTGGTCTCGAGGAATATTGAGGCACGAAGAAATAACAGTTACTTTTCAGATTCACAAGAGGCATTCTTCGAGCGCTTTGAGTAATGGTTTTCAAACTTATCCCAATGAAAAAAGTTCAAAATTTAATCGCTAGGGGCACACTGAGACTGCGAATTAAGGATACAAATTAGAGTTTTACTATTTCGAAAAAATCGAGCTACGGGAAAAAACTGTGGTAGAAATTCAAAGAGAAAATACTTGCACTTCTTTGGTGCGAAAGGGTAATTCATCGGTGCATGTAGGTACAGCTTACGTAAACACACATGCATGCGCTTAATATGAATTGTTTTCTGAGCATGAAGCGCATTTATTTTAATGAGAATTTTGCGAAAAAAATACTCTGCGTGAAATCGCATTAAACGAGTTTTAAAGCACATCCATACCCAATTCCCCACATCATGTTTGACAAAATATGATTAAAATGAGTGCAAGGTCATTTCGACCTTTTAAGTGCTTCGTTTGGATAAACCACTTAATCATCTTAATCCTTGAATGGATGGGCCCAAACTA